>JAHWFP010110125.1:0-23037 GCA_023313725.1 Lithobius niger
GAAACTATTGCCCCATCAGTTTGATGTAGGCAAATTTCATGAAAAAATTATTCGCAATCACCTTGTGGGTTTTTGGAAGAAAATGGCAAACTGTCCAAGTACCAGATTGGATTCCGGTGTCGGCTGTCGTCCCTTACTAATCTTCTGATATCTCTTTATTACTGGACTGAACGTGTTGACCAGGGCCCACTTTGTGTCCTTATTCTTCTTGATAAACCGAGTGCATCACAAGACATTCCTCTACGAGATGGCTTCCGCGGGCCTTTTTTTCAGCCTCTTCTTGATTGGATTGAGGCATTCCTCTCTGGTCGGATGCAGCGAGTTGTGCCCAATTTCCACAAGTCCAACGTCACTAGAAGAGTTTCTCTTGGGTCAAGGTTCGGTCACGTCCTGTTTTCAATGTGTGTCAATGACCTTTCTGATTTTGTCAACAGTCCCTGCAACATGTTTTGCCGATGACTCTAAATTGTTCAGGAAGACCAAAGAGTGAACTGACAATATGTTCTTCAACATGATCCAAATAATTTATTAAAGTGGTCTGAACATAAAAAACTGGATTTCAACGCCATTAGGTGCCCTATAATTCGTATTAGGAAAAACATCCCTCGACATATTATACCTTGGGTGACTAGTTCCTTGCTGTATCATCTGTCTGCACTCTGGGTGTCGTCTAATCAATGATCTCAAGATGTCCGAAATGTGCAAAAGGGCTTCGCAGAGAGCAAATGCTATGTAAAGCTTGGGATGAACAAGAGAGGTTTCCACTTTTTAGCAAAGGCGTCCTTAGGAGCCTTTCACTGTATTTGTCTGACCGTCAGTTTAATACTGCATTCAGGCATGGACAACTTACTTTGTGAAGGACGAGATGATACTTGAAGCAGTTCAGTGCCGGGCGAGAAAACTGATACCTGATCTACAAGATCATTCTGATGAGGAGTGACTCAAGCGTTTCAATTTACAATCCTTCAAATAAAGGCGTATCAGAGGCGACTTCTTGAAAACCTTTAAAATCTCTCATGAGCTGGAAAGGCCGGAGTTTGTAATTTCTTCACCCATGACTTGCGTGGAGGAAATAGGTGCCAGAGGAAATGGCATGAAAAAATCAGACCAAGTTAGCCTGAACGTTCTGCTGTGCACATTTTTTTTCTCAAACCAAGTAATCCATAAATGAAACAGTCTACCTAACCGTGTCGTAGTTTTGTGAATTCGTGGAAGGCTGCTTATGATAAACACTTATTGAAATTGAATGATTTTATTGGTCTGTTGATTTTTTCTGGCATCGTAACTTGTGCTTGGCTGAGTACTGCTTGGTGTTATGTTATGTTGGATTGTGTTGTGTTGTTTTTGTTATGTTGTGTTACGTTGCATTACGTTATATGTTATGTTATGGTTATGTACCATGCTAAACTATTTCCGTATAAGGTTTGGTTTTGATGGTTCGTTAAACTAACATACCCATTTAGGTATTCTTCTCCTTTCTGAATTTGTATCTGAGTTTTGTAGTCCAATGGTTTGGACAAAAAAATAGCTATAAATAAACGCAACATGTCACGCAGTAATGAAACTATTTGTCAATTTTAATAGGCCGAGAGCTTCTCCACAGCCGGAGACGTTAGAGAATTTTTTGTTTATAACATTTGCATTTATTTACCGATTTGCATTCTGTTTTTGGAACGAGATAATGGTTATGGTAACTACACATTTCTAATTTACAAAAGTAGTCACAGAGGCTTTTTGTAGTCATGTTTAGCTAGGAATGGGATGACCATTCACGGAGATATCCAGGCGAACCTAACTCTAATGCGCAAATTATTCCCGTAGGAATGGCTTGCGCACTCCTCTAATTTATCCTGGTTTCACTGGGTTGGAACCGTGATAAGGAAATCGTTTACCCTAATATCGTTTCTATTACAATTTCCACATTTTAGATGAAAATAAAACTTGGTTAATTAAACGTTTGCAATTATGAAATTAATTGTATGGAAAATAAGTTTTAAAGCTAAAATAAGCAACAACTTGAAAGGAAAAGTATTAATGAAACGAATAGTAAGTATTAAATTCTGGCCTTTTTAAAAGATACGTATTCAAGAAAACAAAAAGGGGTAAGTATAGGATATTGCATGAGATCGAATGGGTTCTAGCAATAATACACAAGTGGTGGAACCATGAGTGCATTATTGACAGAACACACGAGAGTTCAATTTACGTATTGTTCTATTGCTCTATTTACTCGTTGTTGATACTTATTGTATTACGACCTTGTTCGAGGACGCCACTAGCGAACGGGTTAAGCCGGCAAAGAAAAATGATTGTGAATTGTTGCTGGTTATATTTCGTTGGGGGCTTAGGCTTTTTGCCCGAATACTTTACGTCGTTGTTCAAGGACGCTACTAACAAGCGGGTTAAGCCAGGCAAAGAAAAACATGAATGATTGCTGGTGATTTTTTTTCAAGTCCCATACAATAGATGGGTTGGTCGTGGGATTCGAACCGGCATTCTCCTGGTTTGGCGGCAGGGATGCTGACCACTGGACTGTAGCTGCTCGCTTAGCTTGGGCTCACAGGGTCTCCTCACGAATCTTGCGGTGCACGTGGAACTTAGTTTTTTTTTTGCCCGAATTTTTTACGTCCTTGTTCAAGGACGCCACTAGTGAGCAGGTTGAGCCGGTCAAAGAAAAAAGTGAATTATTGCTAGTGATTTTTTTAAAGTCCCATACGACAGTTGGGCCGGTCGTGGGATTCGAACTGGAATTCTTCCGGTTTGGAGGCGGGGGACACTGACCACTGGGCTGTTGTAGCTAACTTTGCTGGTGGACATCGGGGCCCGCTCACAAAGTTTGCAGCGCGCTTGGGGGCTTAGGCTTTTTGACCGAATAATTTATGTCCTTGTTTGAGGACGCCGCTAGCGAACCAGTTAAGCCAGTCAAAGAAAAATGTGAATTATTCCTGATGATTTTTTTAAAGTCCCATACGATAGTTGGGTCTTCGTGTGATTTGAACCGGCATTCTCCCGGTTTGGAGTGGGGATGCTGACTGCTGTGCTGTTGCAGTTCGCTTTGCTTGGGGTACCAGGAGCAACCTCACAAAGATTTCAGTGCGCGTGGGTACAGAGTTTTTTTTCCCGAAAACTTTATGTCCTTGTTCGAAGGCGCCACTAGCAGACAGGTTCAGCCGGGCAAAGAAAAACGTGAATTATTGCTGGTGATTTTTTAAAAGTCCCATATGATAGTCGGGTCAATCCTGGGATTCGAACCGACATTTTCCCAGTTTGGAGGCAGGGACGCTGACCACAGGGCTGTTGCTGCTTGCTTTGCTCGGGTTCTCAGGGTCACCTCACGAAGCTTGTGGTGCGTGTGGGGACTGAATTTTTTGTCCGAATACTTTACGTTCTTGTTTGAGGACGCTACAGGCGAACGGGTTAAGCTGGGCAAAAAAAAAACGTGAATTATTGCCGGTGATTTTTTTTATTGGGTCAGTTACGGGATTTGTACCGGCATTCTCCTAGTTTAGTGGCGGGGTCGCTAACCACTAGGCTGTTGCATCTCTCTTTTCCCGGGGTAACCGGGGCCCCTCGCAAAGCTTGCGGCGCATGTAGGGACTTAGTTTTTTGCCCGAATACTAGATGTTCTTGTTCCAAGACGCCGTTAGCGAATGGGTTAAACCACATGCTTTGTATGGACCACCAGCCTCTGTTGTTCTCGTTCGTGGCTTAGCCACAGGATCGACTTAGGCTGTATAACGCATTGTTCGGAATGGTGTGGTTTAATTGATATGTATCCACCCGAGGTAGCGCAGTTGTTATACGGTCAGTTAATATATTCGTCAGGATATCCTCATTCTGAGTGCCAGTCAGAGCAACTTTCTTTTTCTCCTTTCGCAGATTACTATATCTTGTGGTCTAATAATATTAAATGCTGATAACAACTTCCTCATTTTTCGGGGGACACTGCATATCAGTTTTATTTATTACTCTGTTCTTAATTGCTTCACATATACATATACAATGCACTGGACGTCACTAACCACAAAGGTGTTAGTGCAGTTGATGAAAGAGTTCACGAAGCACAACAATACAGTACTAGATTCCACTGGACATTCTCATCCCAGATATCTCTTTATCACTAGAAATTCCATTTTTCAACAATATCAGTTCGTTTGAAACTTTTAAAACGCCTGTTTTGGGCAGGTTTTTGTTTTCATGGCGATAAATGCCTTACTTGAGGAAGGTTTTCTAACTTTAGATCTGGAGGCAGAGGAAATGGTTTAACTTCCCCCTGATTAGTGGAGTCTTTCTGATGAAGAAGTTTTTTTACGTAGCCCTGTACCACCCCCCACCGCCTCATAAAGATACACCTAGAGAGGGAGATTTAGAAGTTGTACTGTCTAGGCCACATGACATTCTTTTTTTAGTCCACCACCAAATATTATTTCATCAATGCTAAAGACATCACTACTGTCTTCTGAATAACCATGGTCTGAAGTAACCTTTAGCATATGGCAAAAGTAACTGCTAGGCTACACAATGTATAACACTTAGACGAGAAATATAAATTAACCGTAAAGTTATTGTGTTCTATAATGCAATGTGCTGTCTGCATTAAATGTGCTATCTTAGGTTTTTCTGCTGAATTTCAACATTCAATCTTACGTAGCAGTATTAAACTCATTATTATTCAGGAAAATACTGTAACACCAAGTTTTTTTACTTTCAGACATAAGTGACTTACATTTTTTGAGCAATATCTGTACGTTGAATTCCTTCAAGAGAATCTGCCAGAATCTGCACCGTAGCTTTGTCGCCATGCCTTTTACGCCAAACAACCAGTATCTTGAATGCTGTCTCCTCAGCTCCAAATTTGTCCTCATCCAACTCAATATATTCCAACACTTCGTGCGGAATGCCCAGTTCTGCACTCAGCTTTCTAAAGTCTTTGCCTATTAAGCGGCTCACCACTCTCAGAATTTTGTCGGGGCAACCTATATGAAATAATTAAAGTCGTTTGTTACTCTTGGAAACCAGACAACGTGGAAACAGTTAAACATTTAAGCTTTAGTTTGAACCAATACTTGATCTACTTTAAAATATATGCTACATTAAAATCCATACCCATAATAGCTAGCAAGATAGCTAAGAGCTTCAGGGAGATTTAGGCTGCATTATATTTACGTAGGTCAAAATAGGATAGAAGGATAGGATTTCTTTTCCCCATCTGACACCTTTTCATAAGTAAATAATGTAAGGGTGGGGCTAGGTGGTCGATGAAGTAGGATTTCTCTATTGTCTTTCTAGTAAGTAAATAAATATAGGGAAGGGTGTGGCTAGGAAATTGGAACAGAAAGTATTCTCCACTATCTTTCTTTACATACGAAATGGTATCGATCGTTCCAGCAAAGCATCCGAAAGGTCCATTCTTACTGTGACCAACCTTTGACACTTTTCCTATATACACTGCTGAACTTTTGACGCTACTAGCACTACGTCACCGCAAGTAAATAGCTTAATCTAAAGATAGTCATGAGCAATGAAATCATACAAAAAGTCCATAGGTAAAGGGGGTCCATCAAGTTGTCGCCATAGAAAGTAGTGATATCAGAACGAAAATGGTTACAACCTAGTTTGTGTTCCAAATTCGAGATCAATCAATCTTAATTGACATCTACTAAGTTGGATGTTAAGAATGAGTGATCAGGATGTGGACGAGAAAATTAGAGACATAGTTTTGACTCTTATATCACTACTTTCTACAGCAGAAACTTCGTGGGTCTCTTTAATCTGTTGGAGCTTTATATAATGTCTCATTATTTGGATGGTCACCAGATTTGGCCAGATTACAGTGAGTTATGAGGTTCTTACGAAAATGTGAAATTCGCCTTGTATTTTCATGCATTTCTTTTGACGGTAAGAAGTTAAAATTAAAATGCAGCCACAAAGAAACAATACGGTTACATCAATTGTGCCAACAATATTACGTTTTATTTAGCATTCTCCTTTTCCTTAGTTGTTTGTTCTAGAGATTAACGTTCTGGACCTTGCCAGCGTTACCACCAACCACACTTCGTTGTGTGCATCCCTCCGTGCATCTTTGTGAGCATCTTGTTGAGTTTTTAAAACGCCTTCGACGCTCGTGGCTTCAACTATTGTTTCCCTAAAGTGCCATGGTGGGGACACAGAGGGAAGGCAGGGTGAGATGAAGATACTGTATATTTTCGGTTCGACTTTTTATTTAGCATTACACAGGTCTCTTCAAAAATGACGACAGGCACCACCTTGACGTGCACCCCGTGGTTTGCGAACTGGCTCCCCAAAAAAGTGCCAACTTTGCCATGCTAAGCTGATGATGAAAAGGCGTTGAAACAAACTAACCAAAAGCTTAAGGGATGCAAAGGATCTACCTAGCAGCTACAAGTGGTCCTAGGCGGTGGAGTCCGTCAGCCTGAGCAGACATGTCCCGAAGATAATAGGGATGTGACTACAGTCCGGTGTCTCCATGAAGCAGCTTCTAAAATGTCGTTGATTAGGGATGATACTGTGGAAGGCCTAGAGCATAGAGGTGGCTCGAAGTTCATGGGCAGTTACTCTGATGTTGTGGTCGTCGCAGTTGATGTCGATGGAGGTATAGGCATGAAGGATGACCATCTTAATCCTGATAGCAATTATTTTAGTAGTCGTTTTGCCTGTGACAGTGATGTATGGTATGAAGAGTTGGTAACGACCCCTGCAGAGTGGCTTCATCTTCTTAAGATAGAAGCGAAGGGCTTGTACTGGGCATAGTGCTCAATCAGGTTCGTCTCAAAGAATGCTAGAAAGCACAGGCGCAATGAAAGGGTGTGGTCTTTCACTAGGTTTTTGGGTTTTGGCCCGGAAAGAAGCTCAATGCTGTCGAAGTTACTCCTTTGTAGTCGCCCAAGAAAATGTTGCTACTAGAATAAATAGGCAGGCAGACTGAGCATTTATGTGTAGGACCAGTAGCAGCAGTATGAACATTGGGAAGAGATATCCGAATAGGTGGTCCCAGATTATAGTCAGGGCGTCCATTGCCCAAGCTTGGACTGGGCTGATAAAGTGGCGAAGTTTGGCATTGTGCCTCATAGCAAAGCGGTCGACTATCGGACGACCTCATTGGCTGAATAGAGATTCGCAGATGCTTATCTTGTGGGACCATTCCCCTATTGGCAGGGACCAAAGAACTAGGGAGTATGCAATGACGTTCCGATTGTCCGGGATGTTTAAAGAAAGAATAGTCGTTCCCAGGGATATGTAGAGGCGGAAGATATTTGGATTGAATGGGAGTGCGTTCCCCCTCCTTTTCGAAGACAGGCAACTGCTGTGGTATTGTCAATGTGTACCTGGACGACCTTGCCTGTGACCAAGTGACGAAAATGAGTAAGGTCAAAAAGAACGGTCCATAGTTCCAGAATATTAATGTACGTTAGGCCCGCTAGGTACCAGGTGAAAGAGGCAACCTGGTCACCAATGTGGGATACGCAGCCCTGAAGGGACGAGTCTGTAAGTAAGTGAAGGTCTGACGTTTGTTCATGCAGAGTTACCGTCTAGGTGAGAGTGGTGATATTCATCTACCAAAGCAGGGTGTCAGATAGGAAGGTCGGAGGAATGAAACGGGGTTCGGTGTGAGATGGGACGAGATGATGGTTTGGCAAGTCGTCTATGAGGAAATGATGGAAGGGCAGAGTCATCCATTGGCCCTATGGGACGAGGTTGGCCAGCGAATCGATCGTTCCGATGAGAGAACTTAGATCGAATAATGTGTAAGCCTGAAGGCGAAGGAATCCGCGAATTCTCTTGCCGAAGTCGCAGATTCTTTCCGGAGACGGCATGACCCTTGCCGAATCTTTGGAATATTGATGCCGAATCCAAGGTGCTGGAGAAGGTTGATGTCAAAATCGCAATTGGAAAGGAGCGTTGCTGTGTCCTGGTGAGGAAGAACTCAATTGTCAAGATAGGTGCTGGCCCTATTTGATGTTTGTGAAAGACTGCTAGGACTGGCTTGAAGACGGTAGTAAAGATGCTTGGCACTGCATTGAGGCCGATGGAAGACAGTGGAATTCGTAGATTACACCTTCGTAAATAAATCGAAAGTGCCGGACAGATGCATTTAGCGGTCTGTGTAGGGAGGCGTCAGCAAGATTTATGGAAATTGTCCAGTCGGCCTGTAGGGAGGAGTGATGGATGTAGTCCGCTGATTTCATCTGGAAATGCCTGTGGTGAATGTATTGGTTGAGAGGCCGAAGATTGAAGATTAGGCTGAAGTCACCAGTTTTCTTGGGACAGAGAGATGGGACTGTAAAACACTGGCCGATTAGGATTGTGACAGGGACGGCTGATCCGTTTCAGCAGGTACTTGTAAAGTTCAGCTGAAAGTAGATCAGAGATATCCGTTGATTGGGACCATGGTGGCGACCTTAGTGGTGGACGCTTCAGAAAAGACGGGAGAAAACTTTTGTTGGTTACCGATTAGATGCGAAGGTCTGAAGTAATGGTCTGCCATGCAGGAAGAAAATGACGTAGGCGACTCCCAACAGGCTGTGTCGGGGAGCAGCCGTCAGCTCCCAGAGCACTGTCGCTGTTTAAGGCCTGCGAAGCATAGTGTCCTCAACGGTCGGGAGTGGCGCTGAGACGCCGGTCCCGACCACGCCCAGGGCTTGTTTTCCGAAAGGACGCCAGGTCTGGGCGCATCAGAGACATGGGGTAGGAATCTGGCTTGGTCGTGGTGGTGAGTGGTGAAGTCCAGTCTTCTTTTATATTGGGACGAGCAGGTAGATGTTTCGGTTATATGGAGGCTTTGAGATGATAAGCTTTTGTCTTGCTGGCAATATCAAGGTGTGGGCCCAGCTTTGGTATCAGTCCCCGAAAAAGTGTATCAGACTCATAGATGGGCTGATTGCATAGCTCACGAGGAGTGGAGTAGTTGAGATTCGGGGCCATGTTAATGGCCACTTCTTGGAGTAGGAGCGCAGCCTCACAGAGTTAGAAAGGTGTCTAGTAAACCAGTTCATGGAATGGTATGTTGCAAAGCAAGCCTTATGGGACACTTGGCTGATGAGAAAAGCAAAATTCTTGGTCAAGGGTCTGAACATAACTTTCACACAAAGCGTTTGGGACTGCATTGAGGACGTCTGTCTGAGAGCCTGCTCGGAGGCCCAAGTACGTGAGCCAGTCATTGTCACGGAGGACCGAAGAAGGGAGTAACACTCGTCGTGGAAGCAAAAGGGCAGTCCCAAAATCAAGTTTCAAGTCTACATTTAAGAACTCGAACCTGGGTCAGGCATCGAAATTTCTCGGATAGCCCTCCCATCCCTTGATGGGCGGAAATACTCGTCTCGCGGCCAGGGAGCGGTGGTGCAGGCTTTGTCACTTCCAAGGGAATCACCTTTACTCAGAAGGAGACCACCATTCCGAAGCAGCGTAGTTAGTAGAGTTGTGGCTGGACTAGCCGAGGACTGCTGACTGACGGGTAAGACAGCCGTGGGGACCAAAGCCAAACCCAGTTGTGAGCTCTTAATTTTTGCTGGGCTCAGTCGAGGAAGGCGCAAGCTTGTAAAGAAAACAGTCTGGGTTGATGTCTTCGATGGATCTGGATGATCAAGAAAGGGAGTTTCAAATTGTGCATGGCAAGAACAATGATCATCCGATGCAGCCTAGTGCCTGTCCACATTATCACCGGCCAAGTCTGAGGTAGTTCTTCATCAGGTGGAAAGGCCGAATGGGCCTTGTCTTGCAAGCGAGAAAGGTAGGGGTCGAGAGTTGAAGATGGTTTCTTGGCTGAAGCAGTTACCCATTCTTGAGCGTACCAGACCGCAGACACCTGCTGTAGAGACTGGGCGCTTCCATTTGAAGGACGAAAGAGAAAGTCCGTTAATGCATGAACTGTCTTCCTGGAGAGTGGCTCTTTTGAGTGATCAACAGAAAGGGACTGGGGCGGACTAGTCGAGTGCCTGGAATACAGAGAAGAAAGGTCGACTGGGCCTACAATGGGCTGATTTCTGGCGCTTCTTGTCCGCCGATCGTCTGGCTTTCACTTGAAGCTTCAGATAGGCGCAAACCTTCTTGGCTTTCATAAGGTCAACTTGAAGGACTCGCAGGTCAATGGAGGCCTTTGTCTGGTCACATTAAAACGGAGATGTGGTGGCTGTAATGAGGGCCGATGCATCGGGCGCAGATGGCCCAGGGCGACCGCAGACTACGCAACCTGGGTACGGCTGCCGAAAGGAAAGAGAATCCTGGTAACGGTGGCGTTGGATCCTCTGATAAAGGTTCGGTTAACAGTGGGGGTGGAGTGGCCATCAGAACTGGCACTTCTCAGGGCGCACCTTTTGCTCTTGGCGTAGTAGAAGCTTTAGAAGAAACAGCACGTCCGACACAGTCGAGTCATAGAGACGAAAAGATGAAGCCACGAGTTCTAGAGGCACTTTATATACTCAATAGGATGCACACAACGACGCTGGAAGGCTCAAGAACTTTAATATCTAGATCAAACAATTTGGGAGAAGGAGCTTGCTTAATAAAATATAATATAATATATTTTCATTGGCATATAAAAAAAATATCCTTTAGATCATGAAAGGAAGAAGTTTTGAAAGCGGAACTGTGCTGTGATACCATAGCACAACAATACATTTGACTCTCAGCTAATACTCAAGAGAGCCATTTTGCAAACTTTTTGCAAGATTCAATCGTGTGTGGTTCGCAATCCATTTATTTGACCACTCTTCTGTTTTTGCTTTCTTAGCCTGGATTCCCAGAGAAGCCTCACATAGCTCGCTTTTAGCATTCTGAGTTAGTGACATATGTTGAGTCACAAAACGTACTTGCTGGTCTTCAAGGGGTTGAGCTATCATTGGCATGCCAAGAAATAATAAGCAAAATCTCAGAACTTAGCCAAGGCTGGATATACTTTTACACAAATTACTCTGCACTTAGGGTAGTAGTCAAATCAGTATACTTCTGGTATGGAAAATACGTAGGATAATAATGAAAAAGGGGAAAGTACCGCTTCCTTCAGCATCATCTCGCAAATGTGCTCCAAATTCTGCCATTTTCTAAGAAAGCAGACCTATCTGAAATTATTAAAAACAACAGATAAATAATGGCTTTTGAGGCTTATTATCATTTGGTTTTTACATCACTGATAGGATTAACTTACACAGGCTATTAAATAAATTTGAAAATGGATAGGCAATGAGTTCGAAGCTGTTGCCAGGTTGCGTCCCACTATAACTGATTATGTGATCTTTGTCATTAAGTCTTTGGATTATTTCTAGATGTAAGGTTAAAGCTTCACAAATTCAAACTTCAACACACTATTTCTGAATTAACCGTGTCTAATTTATAACCCTAAAGTTTAAAAATAAAAAAAATTAAGTTTCTGCATTATTATACTATTGAAGGCACTCAAAAGAAAAACTGAAAAAACACATCGTACTTTCGCCATATATATATTTAGTTAAAATGTCCAGTTTTGCAGGAAGAAAAGCCAAACTGAATCGCTAGTAATTTAAACCTTCTAAAATTATTAATATATTTGCGAGTCATTACCCCTTTGTCGATCTAGTTTCTTCAGTGAACTTTTGCTGCAAGTACTGGGTTCACCAGTTTGCTTCAACCGCACTAGTAACACCTAGAAAAAATATATTGGTAGTATTAGAAAAAAAACATACAGACTACTATAAACTACGTGAGCTGACTTACATAACAAAAAATTAACAGGAAAAATAGAAAAGGAAAAGGTTGGTCATTCTTACACACGTGTTGCGCCATACTTAGAGCATTGACTAATTCGATTCAAAAAAATATTTTATAGCGAAGAGGGAAAAATAACTCACGTCCATATTCATCTTCAACTAACGAATCTTCCTGTGACTCTGCCATGTTCTCTGAAAGAGCCTGAAAGAATGAAACAAAATATTTCGTAGTTAGAAGATCAAAATATTAGTCAGTTCTAGTGCAAGTTTGAAAATTCGCTTTCGTAGTGATAACCCCTTTTAAGTCGTTAATATACTTTTACAGTTTTTCTTGTTACTAGTGACACATTACGTATAGCACCCACCTTTACCTAACTTAACAAATAGTATCAATTGCAACCATACCGTAATATAATGGTTTGTGATGATCGAACGTGATTCATGCTATGACCACTCCTAATTTGAACAATTAGGAGTGGTCAGGTGTACAAAACACGGATTTCTGTCCACTACTATCCAGTGATTTGTAGAGAAGCTGAACACTTTTGTAGAAACTTTCTATTCAGAACTTCCCAATAACAACTATGCGTCCATGGAGGAGTAGAAGGGTTATGTACTAAGTGAGGATGACGTTGAATCCTAGTTCTGACACTGTAATGAAAGAAACAATAATTGAAATAAAATCGTTTATAAAAACATAACGTATGTATAAATGCAAGCCGACACCACTACCCAAGCAGTAATAATTAAAACACAAGAAACCCATGAGTATTCTAATTTTGCTAAAACTGTTATCTACAAAAAAAGGCAATTCCTGAAAGTTGTACCAAGTTTTCTCATTTTATGTTTCATCTAATCACAACAATTACAGTAAACTGATTATTGTTTTCAATTATTTAGTTTAATGCTACATGCACATGCACACAAGCAGGCTGGATAACCCTCAGATCTTCAACTGAGAGCATATAATTATGAGGATAAATTTAGTGTGTCATCAATGCAAAGTTGTTACAAAAGTAATTCTACGGAAGGCAACTGAATGAAAACATATATATATATATATATATATAGTTATATATATCATTTAGAATAGTAGGTTATTCTAACAAGCCCGAAAAGAAAATTTGGTTGGATTGATAATTGTACGGATGAAATGTTGGTTCACAAAAACTGCAAATAATGGGCAATTAAATATGGCCGAGAAAATTATTTATTGCGGAAGAATTCTTGTAATGGACTGAGTCAACGCATTAATTAAATAAATCTTCTAATACGAGAACAGGAGTGACATGACCGGAAAAATTATTGGTTAACGAAGAGTTTTTGCAACAAACGGACTGTACACATTAATTATTCAGCTGTAGAACAGTCCAGACATCATTTCTAATATCAGCGTAGAAGTAACCTGAAAAATTATTTCTTGAGTAAAAGTTCTTGCATCAGATTTAATGCATGCATAAATTATTTAGTCGTAGCTAGCTGTGCAGATATCGTTGTTTCCATAGCAACGATAATTTTGACAATGCACTGTGATTTGCAACTGGCATCTTGCTGCAAGAACGGTGAGTATCATACCCTATATCCTTGCACCTAAACTCGACATATAGCCACTTATGATAGTCTAGGCTACCTTGATATTGTCTGAAAGACACTACCTACAGCTATTCTGATAGATTCACTCTAACACTTTGGCGACGGACGTTTAGACGACGGACACTTTGGCGAGAATAACAACAATTTTCCAAAAGTTGGATAATTAGGCGAGAAATACCAGACACTTAGGCAACATTATTGTGTATTTTAGCAGTTGCTGGGCACTGGAAATTACGTTACAAGCCTAAAGAATGGTATTATTACATTAAAAACAAATTTGCAGATTTTTAATGTATCTTTTTTATGTTTATCAATTTTTCATCCTATTTCGCCTAAGTGTCAACTAATTGCACCTAAATGTCCTCTATTTGCGCCTAAGTAGCCGCTCCGATCAATTCATTCATCTTGTGGGTTGAAGCGACAAAAAGCAATGCACAAAGAAGCAGGCTGAACTGTAGCTGCTGGAATATCCCCATCCCCGGCTCCCAAAAAAAATGAGTACTCCCTCACATTTCCTGCAAATAAGGGTTATTTATTCTATTCATCAACCCCACATCACTTTTGACCATGGAGGTAATAACGTCCACCAAAGGGGGTCAAAGCAGTGTTTTAACGGATTTATGTATACTAAAGAAAAAGAGTGTGTTTCGAAGATTAGGTGGCATTGTGTAATGAGAAACCAAAAGTGTACAGCAATCCCTAAAACTCATTTAGACGAAGCAAATGCACGCCTGGCCAAAGAGCATAATCACGATGCTGATCATTCTCGGGTAATGTGTGGAAAATCGACAAATACCATACAAATTGCAGGGAAGGAAACCAAGGTCAAGCCATCCGTTATTTATGCAGAAGCTGTGGCGAATGTAGAGGATCATGCTCGAAGAATTTTGAGAAAGGAAGAGTCATGCAAAAGGACGATTCGAAGAAATTGAGGATCCGCATGTTTGCCCGAACCTGAGAATCTCCAAGAACTGGTAAAAGAAGGTAGGTTGACATTCTGTTTTCAGTTAAAAACATACCTAGCTAGAATGACCTCCACCCCTCGTCTGTTAAGAAAAACTCGAACTAACTTATAATAGCAATAAAAAAAACGAAAAATACCACAAAACATCCCCCCCCCCCCCCCCGGGAGGGGGGGGGGGGTGTGGCGCAGGGCGAGGGTAACACGCCGGGAATTAAATGGTTCCAGGAGTGGTACTAAAAAATTGACGCTAGTGCACTTTTTTTTTATTTTCAGTTGCGTGCGATGGCTTTTTTTTACTCAACAAAAGTTTTTTCTTTTTAATTTTTGCGGGTAAGTGGAAATGACAGTTTCACCCGTACCAAAAAACATTTTGCTCAGGGATAACGGCGATGATGCAGTATCATGTGTTATTGTCTTTGCTTCCGAGGTGGGACTAAGAAAACTAGCCCTGGCTGATACTTGACTTGGTGATGGCAATTTAAATATGTCACCTCATAATTTTATGCAGCTATACATAACACGGGTACCCTGTGGCGAAACTGTTGTAATTGTCGCTTTTGCGTTTTTACAAATAAAGGATCAAGAATCATACGAGGAACTCTTGCAACGACTTAGTGATGGCTGTGTTGCACATGAACTTCATCCTGACCCTAAGGTTGCAGTTTAAAATTTCAAAGTTGCATTTATTAACACAGTTAAAAATATAATGGGTGATCACGTACGCATTCAAGGTTGCTTTTACCATTTAACATAGGGTACTTGGCGGAAAATTCAAAATCTCGGGCTCTCTGACCTCTACAAGGAAAACGGAGAGTTTCGTCTCTTCTGCTCTAAAATTGACGCTTTGGCGTTTTTTACCAACAGACTGTGTTCATAATGGGCTTGAATATCTCAGAGATATCCCACCAGCACAAACTGAAAATATTCCCGACTATTTCAATCAAACGTACGTGAGTGGAACATTCAGACGAGTTGGTCGACAAGATCGTTGGAATATTCGACTGCGTAACCTCCCTGCTCGATTCCCGCCAGAAGTTTGAACTGCCACGAAGCAACTTTAAACGACGATCCACGCACCAACAATCTGGCGGAAGGATGGAATAATTTTATTTCCACCTTGTTGGGCACCATCATCCAACTATCTGGAAAGCTATAAGGGCGTTGCAACTGGAAGAAGCTACGGTTTGTACTATATTACTGCAAGATGAGATAGGAGCAGTGCCTAAGAAAAAAATTTTACGTAAATTCATCGAAATACAGCGATGCTTACAAAATCTTTGTCTACAGTTCGACGAAGGTGTTCAAAATTTGGAAGATTTTATTGGCGGCATGGCCTGCAACAGTAGACATGGGTAACTGAAAGGTTGACCGTCATTGTAAATTGTGTATTTTTATCTTCTACAATTTTAATTTTAGGTGTAAAGTATATTTTTCGATTTTAAATTGTGCATTTTTATCCTCTACAATTCCAATTTGAAGTCTAAAGTATAGTTTTCTATTTTAAATTGTGCATTTTTATCCTGTACAAAGTGTTTTTATTTTTATTAAATTTTAATTTTGCCTGTCACGTAAGTGTTCAATGTCCATCACCTAAATGTCCCATTACCATTCTGATAGTGCCCCTGCGAAAAATCGGACTATCTGAATCATGCCCGATTTCCCTAGCAGTTTTGAAATAAAAAAATTTAAACGCATATAGTTTAAAGCTACCAGTAAATTCGATGCAAGGACTAAATATCTTTTGATGTGCTCCTTATCTGCCGGTTAAGTTGCCACCTGCGACTATTTTTTATCTTTTCTTTTCAGACTTGGCAAATAAGGACGCCTTTAAAGTTCAAGCCAGTTGATATTGAACTATATTTATACTTCTTATTCTACTTCGAGTTTTTTTTCGAAACTGCTGATTGACTTGAGCTAACATACAGTGCTGTTACCGTGTGACAGGAAATATGTAAACGACTTAGTTCCCACAAATCAAACTTTAAAATAAAGAAACAAGAAAACTCACTGGTTCAACACTTTCAAAAAACAGGGCATGAACCCGAAATTTCGCAAACAAAAAATTTATTTCAAATTCCTCACACCAAAACACGCGAAAACTTGGTAACACTTTGTATTCATTTAACCAAACCACCTGTTCGTAATCACTTAATACCTACAGCCAATCACCTACAAGACTACATTAAGTTATGCAGTGACGCTGGCATCAACACATTTCCACCAATCAAAATCCAGGGACCCACTATTTAAAGCATTGCCAACCGAATTCTCTCTCATTCGACCAGCAGACTTGGGGGAGTTAGGTGTGATTGTTGGCACATTCTTTCGAATTGTGCTGAATTTTATTTTATTTGGTGTTAGTTTTTAGCATGGAACCTTGCATCCTTATGACTTGTAAGTTTTATTTCCATGGCCCTGCTCTGCTTTTATTTTATTAATTTTTATTTTTATTTTCAAGTTGTTTGACATGTTTTAAACCCTTCACCTGAAAACGGTTCCGACCTTGGAACCGAATCGTCGTGATTTCATTGTTTCACCAGCACTTGTTGGCTACTCTGTATGTGTTTTGATAAGTGGAACACTCCCATTATATTTCGAATATAACTTGGAATAAAAATTATTAAAAGATATTTTTTCGTTTTAGACTGCAATATTCACAAAAGCAAACACGAAAATAGTAAAAAAAATAAATGGCGAACAACAACTTAACCCTTTGTTGCATAGCCATATGATAGTTGGGTCGGTCGCGGGATTCGAACCGGCATTCACTTGGTTGAAGACGAGGACGCTAACCACAGGGCTGTTGCTTGTCGCTTTGCTCGGGGTCCCCGGGGACCCCTCAAAAAGCTCGCGTGTCACGTTGTGACTTAGTTTTTTGCCGTTCAGTAGCCGTCCATTTAAAGGGACGCCATGCTACAAAGGGTTAAATGTTCACTGTTTACACGTGTCGTATCTCGTGCGATAATGGAGATAAGTATTTTTGATCTAAACGAAGCAAACAGTCTGGAAAGACTGGCCTCATGAGAATAGAGCATACACTAATGTAAGTAAGAAAAACGACAGTTGCCCCGACTGAGACTCGAACCCAGGACTTCCTGCATACACTAGGTCGGACGCAATAATCACTGAATTGCTGGGGTGGACCTTCTCTACAGGCTCAACCAAGCTTAGTAGATGTTCATTCGTTTTCAGCGGTTGCCAAAAGGTGACAAACATACACAACGAGGGAACCTTGGTTTATTGCTTTCATTATTTCTAGTGTTGTGAATATCCAAGACACTAAGTTGTGTTCCCTCATTGTATGTGCACTTGTGAAAGGTCACCACTGAGAAATACCGAACAACTACTAAGCTCGCCTAAGCCATGTATACCCTGTAAGCACAGTGGTAAGAGCGCCTGGCTTATTACGTGGGTGACGTGGCAGTTGTCTTTTCTTTCTTTCTCACATTAGTGTATCAGTGTTTAATGCACGATGGTGACGTCACGCTAACACATCCCAATGCTAAAAATGTATCGTTATATACCGTTAATCTGAAAACCGTGGGTTAATTTTGATAACCCACACTTTTTTTATAACTCACACTTTCTGATAATGTAACACTTCTATGGGGTCCACACAACCCCTATTCCACCATGACCAACCTTTCATATTGAACTACACAACACAAGTTCAGACAGTATAGCCATTTGGAAATAAACAGACGCATTTGCGACTGGAGACATTTTTCACGGTACCAACGTGGAAAAACAAAGCCAAGCTCATTGGACAGCCAAACTTCGGACAATGACAACGTGTATACTGACGTGACTGCCTAGACACACACTAGTGTAGCACGTTAAACCTAAACAACGTTGCCAAGGAAATTGTATTCACGTCCAATTCACGAAAAATAAACAAACTCTAAAAACAAAGCAAAATAAACAAAGCCAAAAACTGGTGAAGAGGCCACCAAGTTGAGAGTGGTTTGGCCCTTCAAATGAGTGATATCAACACACCAAAAGTAACGAAGTAAAACAAATTACAACAAAATTAAAACAAAACCAAAAACCTATAAAGAGGTGACCAAGTTGTGAATGGTTCGGCCTATAGGCAAAAGGTAGTAGCAAATTATCGAAAACCAATTTCTTGTTGACGTGCCACTTTATTACACATCTGCACGGTAGTGAATACACAATAGACAGGCTAATACACAATTTAAAAAAAGGACTGATACCATATCAAAAACCAAAACTGGTAAAAGGGGCCGCCAAGTTCCGAATGGTTCGGCCCTTCAAAGGAGTGATATCAACACATCAAAACATTCGCCAACTTAATCGCACCAAATAATACTTTGGACGTTAAATGAAACCTTTTCATTCTAGTTCTAGTTTTCTTTTAACCTTCGAACTATTAACCTTCGACTAGTCGGTGCGATTAACTTGGCGAGTGTTTTGGTGTGTTGATATCACTCCTTTGAAGGGCCGAACCATTCGGAACTTAGCGGCCCCTTTTACCAGTTTTGGTTTTGATATGTATCTATTACTTTTTACAAACTTTTTTTTTACCCTTTACCTTGTGCTTTTTATCCTTCATTTACTATTTATTCTATATTCTGGGTGAAATTCAGTATCATAGATTTTGTTTTTAATTTCACCTGATTACTCTACCACCGTTTTCAATCCAAAATTATGAAGTGATAACAGCTATCAACAGTCGTCTCTAAAGTAACAGTACACCCGTAAAAAGAGTTACCTATCAAAATTGAAGAAAAGCATTAATTTTCTTGCAGTCTCTTGTAAACTAATGGGTGGTTTGGTAAACTCGAAATGATGCACAGAGGCCAACATGTTTTTTTAACGCAAATTTGGCTCTCGTCACTAACCTAGAAAAAGCAGCCAAATGTTGAGATTTAGATATGTGCACTAGAAAGCACTACGAATTAGACAAATTATGGCTTATAACGCTTTCAAAGCCGTAAAATATTGGCTTCATTTTCAGAGGGCTATAGAAAAAATAAATAAAACTACACAAGTAGCATGGTATCTTCGAAATGATTGTGTGTTATGGTGGGAAGGGGAACCACAAGGCGCAGGTGTGGGATAGGTTGATGATAGGTACGAAGTGGCAGGAAGGAAAGACATAGTGATGCAGGGAAGGCTCGTTTTGCTCAGTTTAGTGACGTGTTTGGTAGGATTTTCAAAAATTAAGCCGAGCTTCATATTTTTTTAAATAAAAGGTACTGTTTTTTACTTGTTTATGACGTAGTGCATTTTAGTGTAAAAATATCAACCTTGAACGCATTTTTATACCAACGAAAGCAGGTAACTGAAGCAGACAGTCAACATTAAAGACACCTCTTCACGTTTTTAACTCCTACATGCAACATCGTAGCGGTAAATTAAAAAATGAAACAACACTTCGCTGCAGCGCCTCGAATTTTCATAACTAAAACGAGATCACATGACCAATATCAGCCTATGGGATGACGGAGAATATGGAACATGGTTGCTGTGTTTAGAATATGGGCAACGTTATCAATAGTGAAGAGGAGCTTTTAACGTCTGACATCGTAGGATTCGTCATGGCATTGTCTTGGTTTGAGGATAACGTTGCTAACCACTTGGCTGTGGTTGCTCGCTTTGTTGGCGGACCTCAGGGGAATCCTCACAAACCTCACGCTGCGAGTTGGGGCTCCACCAAACTTTCGTACAATGACGACTGGACTGCTCCATATTTTAATGTGGCATAAAAAAAACGCAGCCCAACCCTCTGTCGCTTGGATTAATCATGTAGCTATTTTGTTACGTCACGTTAGTTGTATTGATCAGGGAATTCCATCCGGCGTTCTCTTGGTTTGGGACGACAATGTCAACCAATGTCTGGGCTTGCTCGCTTTGCCAGGGGATCCCAAGGGGTCCGCGAAGTCTCAATTCGCAGCGTGAGCTTTGTGATTGCTGCATGGAAACCCCTCACATAGCTTATGCGGTAAATTGAGACTTATTTCGTTCCCTTATCATGGTATGGTGTCGGTAGGATTGCTTACATGTACAGTTGATGTATTTTTTTTTTAGTTTCAACCTGGTATTTTAAAGGATGTGTTCATACTGCAGGTATTATACCTACGTATAAAACACTATTTGAAGATATTATAAACGAATCTACCTTTCAGTAAATAAATACAATAAAATTCTTTGTATTTAAATGCTAGAAAATTGTACGTAAAATGTATGTAAAATTGCTTTACAATTCATCACAATCAATCTGATCTTTTAACATTGTTTGGGTACCTTTTGAAAACAAACTTTGTCGAAGTTGTTTTGGTTTTGTCTGCTTTTTCTAATAACATGACGTGGCTACATTAGTTACTTGTGTCATTTTCAATGTCGTCATCACTTGGACTGTGGGTCTTTCGAACAGATGATGGCGGCTGCAGCTGGTTGTCAGTTGTTTTTGTGGTATTTTGGTGAAAGTTGCTTGGCACCTTCACAAATCAAATCTGTATATCTGCGTTTCAGCTGTTTGTGCGTGGTTAAAACACAAGATACACTAGATTTGTTGAACGAACATACGCGCTTGAGTCTATCCCGAACTTTAAAGCTCTCTGAACTTTACAGTTTGAAAATCACTGCTTTTCGAGCTTTCCTCTGCATCCTGGTAACACTTCCTACTAGAACAGTATGCTGGCTCCCAAGCAACTGTGTTGAATTTTCTGGAGGCACTGTGTTTAAAGGACTGTTCAGTGATGTACTTGCTTTTAAATTTGCATGAGTATCCTTGGTAACACATGCTGCTTGAACATTTAGTACGTCACCAGGAATTACTTGTATAAGCGAAGGATTAGTTCTGTCACCAAGCATTAACAATGGTTATTTGCTGCTGGCTGGCTCCTCTTGAAGTTAGTTGCACCCGAATAATGGAAAGCTTTTGATATTCGAACCAAACCATATAATCTGTTCTATTTCCTTAATGGCATTCAAGTAGGCCATTAACTGGTTGGTTCTATGACATGAAATAAGGTCAGCTAGGTTTAGAACCACAGGAAACATTAAATTGCATTATTCACGTTTGCTCATTGTTGGAGCCTCACCGTCACATTCCTTTACAAATCGTCCACTGGAAATTCAGTAGGTACGCTACTTTCGGTCTTACTAGAAAATAATTGTAGGCCTGCTGTGCTAGCTTTATGATAAAGATTATGAAAGATTGTCAAGTCAGAAACTTAATCCATCGATACATTTCTATAGAACAGTTTCCATCTTACTAATATACGAATGCATGGTGACTGGTTATACAGCACACCACCCGTACATCTCGTACCTACAAAAATAGTATTTTATACGTAGGTATAGCACTTCCGCATAGTGCGGCAGCTAGCTTTTACCAAGGAGGAGTGCAAGGATAAAATGTTGGACCCCTTTTCATCAAGTAAACAAATTTACAAGCAAAACGATACCCAAAATGTAGTGACTTGTCATATTTTGGCCCCCAACCAGTAAATTTTGGGCCCCCTGCCTCCTGGGCCCGAGTGCCTTGCTCCCTTTGCACCACCCCTAATTGCGGCACTGCCAGCACATTATGCTTTGTACGTAGGTATAGTACCTGTAAATAAGGACATCCATAATTATTTCATAACTATTTCGTTTAAATATGGCCACTCTTCTTCACACATGCTCATAGAAATGTTGCATTTATGGAGACCGATATCCATATTTAGTTCACATCTTGTAACAAGTCAATGAAAATTAGAAATCCTTCACTTTTCTAACCTTGTGCCCCACAAACAAGCGAGATTCCAAAGGCCAAGGTCCTACCGCTGAGCCAGACTGACACGACCTGTATGTTTATGTTTATATGTATATATGCACGTGTTAAATGCTGCCAATAGACGTTTCCTTGAAAAAAAAAAAAAAGAAAAAAAAAGGCCGTGTCAGTCTGGCTCAGCGGTTGGACCTTGGCCTTTGGTTTCAAAGGTCCTGGGTTCGATTCCCCGCTCAGGCAGTCTGACATATAAGTCCAAAAGGCAACGTAAATAGGTTTGCATCTGTATTTAGTTATGTATGCAACACGTAGAGATGTAGCATTTACGGACACCAGTAATCCTATTTGCTTCAGATCTAGTAAAAATTATAAATTCGTTGGGTTACGAACCTGGTATGTTCGCACAGTACTCGTTCCAAGTCCAAGCGAGGTTCGTCAGGTTGCTTGCTTGCTACATAGTCACTGTCTTGTCACTTCCTTATCAGTTAGTTGCTACACAAAAAAAACCATTAATTCAGACTGGCTGCTGACGATGTTTTCAGCACAGTTTTCACGCTTTAGTTACATAAGCGTAGACAGAGATAAACTAATTGGCGATTGGCTCCCTGTAATGCTTGCTATATAAATGCACAGAAATATATGAATGCAGCCTTGAATGCTGCTGACGGTCGTGTGCCAGTCATGCAGGAACTTGCTAAACAAGGGTTACGGTGAAATAGTTGTATATCGAACTACATTTTTACAAATTCTTGTAGGACAGAAGGTCTACACTTTAAACTGTTGTAAAAACTTTGTGGCTATAGTGCTTCCAGCAATGGTCAGTAACAGGAAATATACATTATAGAAAAGACCAGCCATGTAATTTAGACCACCCAAAACCAAAACTGGTATAAGAGCAGCCGCCAAGGTGCCAAGAAGGGTGGGCCTTTCAAAGTAGTGATATCAGTACACCAGGGAAAGGCCGCCAAGGTTAATCATATTAGCCAAGTTAATCGCACGGAATAATACTTTGGACGTTAAATGAAAACTTGAAGATTGCTACT
>JAHWFP010110125.1:23437-36968 GCA_023313725.1 Lithobius niger
CTAATAGGATTAACCTTGGCGGCCTTTCCCTGGTTGAATGATATCACTACTTTGAAAGGCCGACCCTTCTTGGAAACTTGGCGGCTGCTCTTATACCAGTTTTGGTTTTGGGTGGATATCACATCTTTCATAGGCCTGTGAATACAAAGAATTCCACTGTCTAATAGTCACCTCTACATTTTTTGTATGGAGTGTCTATACATTTTCTAATTCATAATTATTACGTATGCTATTGCTCAATTAGCCGTTACACCAGCCAAATGAACATGGTTTGGCGTATTGTATGCCCATGTTTCGCATGCTTAAGTCTATTTAATCCGATTTTTGAGTGCACTGGCTAACAAACGCTGATTTTCGTTCGCTTCGCTCACTCAATCAGCTCATCCCCCGTCACTTGGCTCTCCCGAGGTTAACGTTAATCATTCAAACATGAACACATACTACAAACTCACGGAATGGTAAATGTTCATACAGTTCTAATATTCTGGTGGCAGACGAAGATTACTAAAACTAATCAACTCGCCAGCTGTTTAAAATTACTCGCCACTTACACTAGACTGCAAGAACAGTAAGTCTACATAAAATAAAATGTCCGCGTAACGTTATTGAGGACACTTTTTCGCCATAAAGAACACGTTCCCACCTGTGCTGACGATGTGTATTTTGTTTCCTAATCTTCTTTCCAGCAAATTTGTCCCTTTTATCGTGGTGGGGCAGGTAATTCAGTTTGGATTCGTTTACCGTAAAAAACAGACCAAACCTTTGCAATAAAAGATAAAGATACTCTGTCTCTTAGTGAACCACCTATTTGCAAAAACAGTGCATTCTGACAATATAAGTACTGAAACGATAAGCGTGCAACACTTAAGGATGTTATAATCTACTGTTGAATGACAATACAGACAATGGTTACAACAATAATTTTGCACTTACGAGCCACTTCAGGGCCACGTGCTTCTAGCTGCAACCCCCATTTTAGAAAAAGGCACTTCCCCGTATGACGCTTTACCTGTCTGCCGAAATTTAGATCTGGGAACTTTCCCTAATCAGCTGTAGACGTGTCGTTATACCCTATGTGAATTAACATGGGAGCCTGCGGACTAGTTACTAGTTACTAGTTACTAGTTACTAGTCACCAGTAACACAAATCAACGTTATTGAGGACACTTTTTCTCCATGAAGGACACGTTCCCATCGTGTTGACGTTTTCTTTGTTACTGGACCCAAGACACCTGATTCAAACGATTTGCAAAGATTTCTACCGCATGGGGAATTTACACCAGTATGCTGAAATCACGTATAAGTTGGTTTCAGTTAAAAGACACAGTCTGTTAGTGAGCCGCCATCTGACAACAATAACACTCTGACAATTAAGCTCCAACAACAATAAAACGTCTACTTGGCAGCGACACACTAGCGTGTGTCTAGATCAGATCACATCAGCTTTATCGAGATAGTGTGAGAAATTACCAAATCATTCAGCAATTATAGTCTAGTATCGAAATAGAGACACATATACAAATTATACAAGTTAAATTACAGAGTACAGTACAATATGTAAAACCATTTATTAAAATAGACGTGATTACGTAATCCCTATGATAAAACCTTATGGTTCATTGCGGTACCGTAGCCGAGATTAGAACCACCCTATTCTGGTCCTTTAACTTATGCCCAAACTGTCTGATTTCTCTATTCAGGGGTGAAACTGGAAAGACGACTCACACGACATGGATCAGAGATCATGAAATCGTTCGTTCAAATCACTAATTCGAATCTCGATCACGCGTGTTTCTCACTGAAATATAAGTCTTTTTTAATGCTTATCTAATCTTTAGCCATTTTTAGGGCAAGCTTTCCGCTGCTTTTACATTATCCTACCCAGTACTGGCTTTTCTGAATTCTTATCCTATACGTATAGGATATTTCTCAGTTTTGTCCATCTCTGAGACTTCCTTCGAAGTAAAAAAAAAAGTTCTACTGAAGTTCAAAATAATGCCTCTAATGCTGCACAAGCTTCAAGTTGCTCCCAATGGCTGGACACTCCAAGAAGATAATTAAATTTTTTTCGAATATCATACTCAGGTAAATACGATTTAGTTTCCTTACTTGGTATAAACGATGGTCACAGCCCAAATACTGACTCGACTATAAAATGTTTTTGAGTGTACTCCCCTCACAAAACTGGCATTAAAACCGCCATGTATCAAGGAGTTTTGATAACATCTTGTAGGAATAGAATTTGTTATAATACTTGACATCAGGTAAAGGCCACCCAATAATGGACCCTAATCATGATTGCGCAACAGTGAAAACCATACACTAAAATTCATGATTTGAGGACCTTTTTTAAATGAACGTTCTTTTGAATCGTTGTTTCAAAAAACTGTCTCGTCAACTAAACAAAATTTATATCCACATTAATGGCTTGACGAAAATTTGGTATTAATAGTTCGTCCTATCAATATCGGATGTTCCTCAGTTCCACCCTTCTTCTATTCCTACTCACAATACGTCCTTTTCTTTCAAAAATGTCTACTAAGGTATTATGCTACGTAACCTTAGCTATACAAGCTTTAGACGCCTGCAGCTGACTGTATACTCCACGAAATAAAAAAAAAATTTTCTTTATATATCAAAATAACTTAAATACAGTTTCCTTACCCGGTATACACCGTAGCTGTGCCCAATTTCAGACTCGACTGTAACAATCAGTTGAGTGTACGCCCCTCACCTGATCAAGCTTTATCATCGCCCATGTATGACGCCTTAATTTTGATAACAGCTTGCAGATTACGAAATAGTTGTACACCTGGAAACCAGTAACGTCTGCTCTCTGTATCTTATTTTTTTTGTAGAAGGAGGTGATAAATTGCTTAAAAACTAGCCTTGTACGTGTAATGCGTTCTTCCCTGTAAAACAGGTTTGCAAGAGCCTCGGGAAATTGTCCCTTATGTTTTCACATAAAAATTCTATTCTATTCTATTCTATAATATTCTATTCTATTAACTTCATGACAATCTTAACAGCGATAGTTATACAGTTTTTGCGCATGTTGGTTGATTAAGTTTTATACAAGTTTAGCCATACATAGAAAAAATAGTTTTATGATGGCGGATTAATCCACCATGTTGCTTCCAAGCAACACTCATGCATCGTTAAAAACTAAGAAAAAATTTTCTTCTATATCTCCATGTGAATCAGGAAATAAAAAGTATTGAAAATGTAAAATTAATGATAGCTACTCAAAAAATATTTTGTCTGACAACGTGTCGATGAATATTAATTTTTGCAACACTATTTAGATTAGTGTTAGCCGTGGTGGATATCTGTGCTACCAGATAGTGTCATACAACAACTTAAATTTGTTGAGAGTTTATCCAATTTATTCAAAACCATCTCATGGACAAAATAATAATAATAAGTTCTTTTAGTGGTATCAATTCTCGAAGCTTATAGAAAGCTTGTTTGAGATTTTACATCACCTTATTCAGGTACAATTTGTGATTATAATAACATTAAATAACACAATACATACACTAAATATCTCACTAAATATGTATTACTTTATGTATTCATAACTTACTCATATATATATAATCAGCACTTCTCACTAGACTTATAATATGTATCTATCTGATTTATCATGATTTTGATAAATCAGATAGATACATATTATATTTACCCGTAGTTCTTTCATATTTATGTATGTTAACATATTTTCTGACATTTCTTTAAATAATTGTGGCATATAATATTTTTTCTTTTTTTTTCCATATGCATTATTCCAACTTGGCATCTCATATCTCCTTTTACCTACTCTTATTTTGTCTTAATTTTTTGTGGTTTCTTTGAATGCATTACTATAATAATTTTTCATCTTGCTATATCTCCAATCTGTACGATTGTCTTTCTGTTATTTAGATACTTTTTTGTAAGTTGTAATCCTAAGTTGTAACTTTTTGTAATAGTATTATTCCCACATATTTCATTCATTTAAACCTGATGTAATTAATTCATTGTTTGTGTATCCGTATTGCAGTGGAGTTAAAAATTTTATTTACATCCAGAAAATTTCTTATTTTATTTGCAAAACATTTTTCAACCACTTTATCTATTATTGACAGTAAAGATGTAGGTCTATAGTTGTTTATTTCTTGTTTTCTCCGTTCTTGTATACAGGTCTCATAATTTGTATTTTCAACTTTTCAGGCCAAGTATCTTTTTTAATCATAGCGTTTATCAGTTTACAAATTGGTACTGATGTATTATTCTTTGATTCCTTCAAATGATCAGTCGATTCCTGTTGATTCCTGTTGATTTTGTATTTTTTAGATCCATTATTATATTTTTCTTACCTTCCTTTCTATTTTTTATCTTTTTCTTTTTTAAGATGCTTACAGAAAATTCCGTTTTTGTATAATTCATGTTCCTTTTTATTCTTTTGTTTAATTTCTTTTAACTGTCTATTAAAATTTATATTAAAGTTGTTTATTAGTTCATCTACTGTATTTTCCTTAAGATTTTTCACAATTTCTTCATCAGTTTCATTAGTTTTCCTTTTATTGAACTTTAATAGTGTAATTATCACTTCTTTCCTTTTGAGGGGGTTTAAATTATTAATTTTGTAACTTTTGTTGCAACGCGCTAATATTTAACAGAACATTTGAAAACTGTATATAGTACATATTAGAAAAAAATTAACTGTGTAAAGTTCCTTCTTTTTCATGCACATCATCAATTCCATTACACCCTACCACAACTCATTTTTGTACGTTTTTCTAAAATATTAGTTCTGTATAAAAATGGATATACATCATTATTCTTAAGTAACATATTTTGACGGTGACCATCATGTAACAACTACCCCTAGTAACACTACCTAAAAATATAGCTGAATAATAATAAATAAATAAATAATACTTTATTGCTCACTTAACACGAAGTTGTTGTCAACTTATATGAGTCAGCAATACAAAATAAATATAAAATACAATTTTCTCCATGTACTATGACGTCACTTCCTTCATTTATTTTCATTTTTTTTACTGTTATTTTCATAAATATTTTTTTTTCTTCAATTATGTACATTTCGTTTCCTATAAACCCTCCATTTATCACATCAAAGTCAAATTGCAAATTTTTCAACATCTCTTCTCGTATATAATATATGGATATTAGCATCATATCATCTGCAAACAAATATGATAATGTTCTATCAACACAGGCACTAATATTTTTTGTATATATTAAGAACAATAAAAGCCCTAGAACGGATCCTTGTTGAACCCCATTGTTTATTTCATTTCGAGAGCTATATTCATCCAAAATTTTGACCGTTGCTTTCCGATTTTTTTATAATTTTTTATTAAATTATAAATTTTTCCTCTCAGTCATATTTGTTCGTATTTTTTAAGTAATATATTTTTAACAAAATATCAAATGCTTTTTGCAAATCTATTTGCATAGTTCCAACATACTTTCCTTCATTTAAAGCTTTTGTTATTACTTCATTTATTTCCTCAAGTAAATCACACGTGCCTTTCCCTTTTGTATATCCATACTGCAGACATGAAAGTAGTTTAAATTTATCAAGAAAGAACCTCAATTTCCGTGCAAAGTATTTTTCTATTAGTTTGTTAATTATTGATAGCAATGAATTTGGTCTGTAATTATTAATACTTGATTTATTACCTTTTGATGTATTGGTCGTAATGCTTAAATCTTCAAAAGGTCTGGCCATTTTTCACTATTAATCATTTTATTTATCAATTTGCATATGAATATTCTTGTGTTTTCTTTAGTTTGTTTAAAGTCTCGTGTTATGAATACTTGAATATCTGAAGCATTGATTCTTTTAACTCTTGTATAATTTCAATTATTTCCTTTTGTGTTGCATGATCAATAAACATTGATTTTGTGCTTTTATTTTTATTCTCTATTTCTTTCTTATACACATTATTATATTGTATTGTATCAAAATATAATCAATAATTTCAAAAACATTCGCTTAAATGAAGTTCGAAACAAATTTAATAATAACTTTTCAGAACAGGTACCTACCTTAAAGAAAAAATATGCAAATAAAATAGAGATTTATAAAAAAGTAAATTTTTTCTTTAAGGTAGGTTTTGAAAAGTTATTATTAAATTTGTTTCGAACTTCATTTAAGCTAATGTTTTTGATATTATTGATTATATTTTCATCAACAGTCTATTTGTTCTTATCACTTCCAGTCATTTCACGTACTACTTCCAGTCATTTCACGTACTACTTCCCACATTGTTTTATTTCCTTTCATACTCTTTTCTAGCTTATTCTTATAGAAATTTTGTTTACATAGAACTATTTTTTATGTACTAAGTTCTTCATTTCTTTATACTGTTTTAATTCTTTCTCATCAATTTTTTCTAAACTTTTCGTTTTTTCCCACGTATTGTTTTTCTTGTTTCGGAAGTTTAGTAATCTATGGAGTTATCCATTCTTTCCTTTCATTTTGTTCTTTTTTTTGTATTCTCTATCTCATGTTTTCGTATATGGTTGCTAGTTGTTGATTTATTTGTTCATACATCAAGTCAACACACTTTATCTTATCAAGATGTTCCCATTTACCATTTCTTAATTCTTCAGCAATCTTTCTGTGGTTATATGTCACACTTTATGGCACTAAAGTAATGCTGTGTCCAGTTTTGTTTATTGCTGGGTTCCATAACCAGCATACTGTTAAATAACGATCTGCAATTTAATTTACTAAGGTAGCTCCTTTACCTATCCAATCCTAGTTTTAATAAACATGTGACCTATAAATGGATTTTGAGTAAAATTCTCATTATTTTTATTAACTATTTCCACCCTAGTTGGTGAATCTATGAGCTTTTCAAAGCCCAACTTAGCTAAAGTATTTTCGTATTTATCTATAATCTTTTGTTAGAATTTATCACTATCATCATTTTCATGAAATAATATATTAATATTTATATCTCCTATATCTCCTATATATATACAATATTTATTTTAATTTATTTTTGTTTGTAATTATTTTTTTAAGTTCTGCGATATATTTTCTTTTATCAGTATCTGGTCTTCTATATATGGCATTTATTCCGAAAAACTGTTTTTGATATGCAAACTTTATTTCTATTCCTTCATTTGAATAAAGTTTAACAGCTGTTTGTTCCACATTCTCCAATTTAGTTTTTTCATTTAAATAAACGATGATACTTCCTCCACGTTTTCTTTCCTCTCTTGTTATTACATATTTTGTTTAGCCATCTAATTTTAATTTTCTATAATTTCTTTCCTAATGTAAATTTCTGTTATGACAATTATGTCCCATACTATTTTAGTTTTCTGTAATCTCATTTGTAATGCATCCCAGTTTTTTTCTTGCACTCCTAACATTGACATGAATTATTTTGACCCATTTCCATTTTTCATTACAATAATAATAATAATAATAAGATCACTGCAATTAAATGCAATGAGCAAAATAAGAATCTGCGTAGATTACCCACATATTCACATTACGTAAAGCAATATAGGAACGCATGCACGTAAAAATATTGTTCAGTGAACGGTGGTCAGAAGAAAAAGCAAACAAAATAAAAATATGGATATAAATCTTAGGCTGGACAGCGGCAGTTGGAAGACTCGCTTCGAGACAAACACTCGGATAGGTGTAGAATGTACAAACGGTTTTAGAAAACATTGACCGATGGAGCCGATACAACCTTTGAGGGGAGTCGATTCCAGCAGTTAACAACACGGTTACAAACAAAATATTTGCGGCAATGGGACTTCCTTACATCAACCCATAGGTCCAGTGAGTGACCTCTAGTGCATTTGCAGCCACAGAATGAAAAGGTATTGATTTGTGTAGATATCATATAACTTGAGGAGGACGGAGTGAATTAACAATTTAGAAAATTAATTTATTTTCATTTAAAAACACTGGGAAACTTTCCAACGTTCTTACGAGCCTGCAGTATAGGGATTAATCACATATGAAGTTGTAACAAACTATAATAACGCTAATGAAATAATTCTGTTCCACACAAAATTAAAGTAGTTGTACATGAAGTAAAGCTGAGTACATGTAGCTCACGTTAACCCTTTGTTTAACCTAGGGGACTTATCGGGGTTCGTCCTTAGCACTTTTTTGCTGTACGGGGTTAGCACTGATAACACACGCACACACTATAATGTTGACACGGTAAAATCCTGTATATTCATCGTAAGTCTTACTCCTTCTATCTGTTACTTTCTTCTTCTGTGTCTATTTCTTGTCTCTCTGTCTTTCCCCTCCCCTTCCTTTATATCGGCGGCTGCCACACGTGACTCGTCGTGTTACACCACCTTGAGCCACGTGCGGGAGTTGCCTTTAAGGAATGAGAGGTATGGTTGATGAATAAAGCGTGCGTGTGTCAGCTTGTGCAATACAGGTGTAATTTAGACATCCTGTTGTGGTCGCAAGGACCACCAAATAGTAACAATGGTCTAATATGGGTCCAAACATAGGCCTATATCGTCACATCCCCCCACCTAGAATTTAAAGTTCCCCATATAAATTCGATATCAAAAAAAAAATTAATGCCACAATATTAAAAAAAGATAACGCTAAAAAAAGGACAGGGGCAATAAAAAAATTAACCCAGGGAGCCCAATTTAGAAAAGCATTAAAAGGTACAGCTTGCCAAGGCTAAAGGCGAAACCCAACCGGTCCCTTGAGGGGCAAGCACAAGCTACTATTTATTAAATCTTCTACGTCCAAGGACCCACTTCCGGTCCCAAGGGAGGTTAGTATAAGAACAATGTGCCGCTTCTGCGGTAAGGATCACCTGTGGGACGGGTCCGTAAAAAAGAGTAAACATGGAATAAACTAAGTACTGGGTCCACGATATTAGTAGGGGAGATCACAAACGGGACCTACTACAATGCTCATTGCGTACAAGACTATATAATTTAAAACAAGCGGCTACAGCGACTGCCTAGTCGCACCGGTCTTCTGTACGGTTCCTCCACTTCCAATGTTGAGGCGCACACCTCTATCATGCACTACAACTGCTGTTATTATTTAATTTAGGTACGTCGAAGCAGTCTATTAAACTTGACGTTGTAAACAATGGACGCGTCGAAGCAGTCTATTAAACAATGGACGTTGTAAACAATGGACCTTGTAAACAATGGTCGTCAATATCTGGTACTGTTGCGAAGTTGAAAAAAGCGACGGACGGACGGACAAAGTCGTTGCAATAGTCTTCTCGCCGGTTACGGCGTACAGAAGACTAAAAAGAAAGTATACCAAAATCAAGTGGCTATGCGCCAAGAAAGGCTTACTTACTGCATGGTAATGTCAATGGGCGTCTCGTCTCCGTTGGATAGCAACTCTAAGTGCAATTTCTCGACTTCCGACTGCAGAAAGGAGACTCCAATTTGATCGGAATCGGTGTCGTCGGCCGTCGGGAAAACGGGGGAACTAGGACCATAGCCCGGCAACGCACTAAGTCCTGTGGTGTCGGTCTCTATAGTTGGGGGAATCATTACTGGACGATGAAAAAAAATCAGGTCGCCCCTCGGGGTGTATGATGAACCGGGTGTCAGAAGCGATGAAAAAATGTCCGGCGAATCTGGGAACTGATCGTCTGTCGAGGGCGAAGCCGAGTAACAATCGAGGAATGTTTCCAACCCAAAAGGTCCGAAGATCGACTCCTTTGGCATCCTCGTTGGATATATCTTCAACCTCGGGATAATAGTGGGTTGCAGAGGGGGAGGGGCAGGGGGGGAGCAAAAATCGCTTGTAATCTGGGCACTGATGTTGTTCGTCCCAAATAGTATCCACTGCTATGCGCAGAATGTCCGTGGCTACCGGTTGTCGCAGAGCTGGTACGCAATAAAGCGGGTGTGTCGCTGTGGCTGATGGGCTACCAACTGCGACTGAGCTTGTCGCGGCAGGTGGCAAGGGCTCGACACTGATAGCAGTAATGGGCAGAACAATACGTCGGTTTGAAAAGAAGCGCTGGGATGATTGGTCGACAGACCACAAGGCAGAGAGGCAATCAGTACACAAGAAATGATCAACCGGATGAGGGGAAGGGCAGGCTAACTCTTTCTGATTATATACGTGATGACGGCGATCTGGTGCGTGCCTGTCGTCGACGCATTGTAGCTAAACCTCCTCATCCGTACATCTGGAAGTGGTTGTACGTCCGCTGGAGGCCTCTCCCACCAATTCACACACGTGTCGGCTGGGGAACGCTCCGTCGTCGCCGTGGTCGCGGCAGCTGTACTAGACTGCTGGGCAAATGTAGCACTGCCTCCCGAATGGAGGTTTTCTCGAATCACAATTGGAGGAGGTGTATTGAAGTTTACCGTTGATAGTAGAGCGCGATCACGCATTAAATCCAGGCGCGCTGCAGCCAATCGAGCTCGTAAGGCCAAGTGGCGGCCATCAACCGAGTAATGGCTGGCAGTACAACTTACTTCGGTACCTCCACCAACACTGATCGACCGCACAACCACGGCAAGTCAGCAAATTCCACAGCCGACCTATACATCAGTGCTCAACCCAGAGTCACCACCCTTCCTATCTTCCTCAGCCGCACCTGCCGCTAATTTTCAGCAAGCGGAGCCGCAACCGCAAGCGACCGGGACGACTCAGCGACAACCACCAATTCCAAAGCCATGGCACAAGAATGTCACTTGCTACAACGAGCAACTGCAACGAGATTGGGCACATTTCCTCACTGTGCGACCAGCCGAGAAAACCAAGGAAGCAATGGCCACCGGCACAAGCCATGCACATTGGTCCGTCGGGAGACATGCAATCCAAGCACACAGTAGCTTATAGCAAAGGTTTTACGCGGGCCTCGACTCAGGTTCTACAGCGAATTACATTCGCACAAATTGGCTTACCATCCTGGACCCAAATGACATGAACGAGCTAAAACCATTTGCAGGATCTGCTCCGACCCTCGCCAATGGAGAACCAGGCATCACGCCAGTGGGGACCATCAAAGTCGCCATCATCACGCACGGGAAGCACCTCACCCAAGAGTTTAATGTAGCCGACAACCTAGCAATTAGCTGCATCCTCGCTCGAGACTAAGCTAGAAAAGCCACGCTACATGTTGACCATGCGAACGGCATAGGCAACTTTGACAGTGACGTCTGCCACTCATTCCCGCACTCCGCACATGCAGTGAATCCTCACACACCAGTCCTGAACTCAGCATGGTTCATCCAAACACTGGAAGGTACAGAGAAGCTCAACAATCTCACAGAAGGTGAATTTGAATTCCTGGATTGGCTCCTTGAGCAAAACAAGGACATCTTTCCAAGCACACCGGGAAAGGTAAATGGCAATGAATATCCCATCAAACTCAATCTGGAGGCAAAGCCAATGTCTCAACGAGTGTACTCAACATCTCCCGCCATTAGGAAGGAAATCAACAAAATGGTCAACGAGCTTCTAGCGTCGGGACGGATCGAGCCATCAGACAGTCAATGGGGATCACCTTTCTTCCTCAAACGAAAGAAGAACGGAGTGGGATTCAGGACGATTCTCGATTACCGCTACCTCAACTCCTGGATTAAACCGACAACTACCCGATGCTGCGGACGGACGAGGTCCTTCACTTCCTCGCTGCAGCATAGTATATCTCCTTTCTGGACGGCGAGCAGGGGTTTCACGAAATCCCTCTGGACCCTGCGAGCCAGGACTGCACAACGTTCGTCTGCCATCGCGGCGCATTTAAATTTAAGGTTTTACCCTTCGGCCTGAAGACAGCCAGTCAAGCCTTCCAACGAACCTTGACCCTGATCCTCGGTGACCTCATCAATCACGTGTGCATTTTGTACATTGATGACATTGTGGTCGCAACACACACGTGGCAAGAACACTGCTGGGCTATCCAATGTGCAACGGGTAAAATGCAAACTTCTACATATACACCAATGCCTCCCTTCATCGAACAAAGACGTACCCTCGGGATGCAAACCAAAAGTGCAAAGCAGTTTTGCAAACCCACGAAGCAAGATCTGTGCAGGATAATGTAACCAAGGTGAAGACCATGGCCTGTGCAATTCTCACAAACTGTGTTAAAGCATGGACTTTGGTAATTGAAAGCAAAGATCTGTTCGCAGAACTTCTAAACTACATTGCGTGCATGAGCAATGCTGGTTTCTTTTTTAGAAGATTTGTCTTTTTCCTTCTCCCAAGAATCTAGAAACGTAAAATGAAGAACTGTCAATTACATTGTAAAATGTAAACGATTGAAACTTTAATTTTTTTAAGGAGGACCAATCTTGGTAAAAAAATGCTAATTTTAAGGTAGCCTAGCTTGGGGCGACGACGCCTCACATCTTGTGGAGAGATCTCGTGTGAAGGTGTGCGGCTACAAGGTCTTTGCGCCCTTCTTACGGTTGGCCTTCTCCAGTCCAGTGGGCATGCACGCCACCTGGTGGTAACCAGAGAGACAGATATAGACAGATGGCCGCCTTCGATGCAGTCGATTTATGTGTGACTCAGCAATAAATCGATTCATTGCAAAGGTCCATCTCATCCTCTCATTTCGTGCTTGCCTGTGATCACCGGCAATGGGCAAGCCAGTGCATCCCAGCAACAGAAAATTATAATTTACGTAGGCTTATGTTTTTAATTAATCTTTAGTGAATACTTTAATTGCGTTTTGTAATCATTGCAAGGCAAGAACAGTTCGACTCAGGTTATTTTAATAAAAAAATGGTTTTACCCGTAAATTTTAAGTAGTGGGTAAAATACATGGAAATCAATGACTTAAGGTTTTCAAATGTAGACACACACTAGTGTGTTGCGCCGAGTTAGGCAACAAACATCACAAATAACATCACATTAATTCAGTTTTCGAGGTTGTAGACCATTGTAGCGTGGCGCATAGCGTCAGTGTTTTATATCCTGAAGCATAGTTGGGCACGTTTCAGATACTTGGGGAAAAATGTAGTACAAAAGCTTTAATATTGTTGAAATCGAGAGCAATGACCCACCTGACAAAACTCGCGTAGGAATGCCAGCTATGCTGCTTTCAATGCAAAATCTGACCCTCAATAACGTTGCAAATGTGTTACTACTTGCTAGCAGTAAAAATGTTATAAACAATACTCGAACTGTTTGGCCTTCATAGCATGGCCATTCTTTGTTGTTGTTGGTCTTGTTGGGACTCATTGCTTTTACTGGTACAGCTATTAAGCAACAAAATCATGCACATCGAACTAAACCATGAAATGTGTTACACAAGTCATTCTTAGCAATACAAATCGAATTAGCTATGGAAATCTCTTAAAATACCCCCTAGGCCCTCCCAACGACCTCGCTTGTGCCCCCACACCCCCCCGGCTCCGTGAGCCTGCTAACCAACAAATTCTTGCTGATCAAGGTCAGAGCTTGAATTATAACACGCAAATCATTTTTAGCAGTACACATCAAACCAGCTATGGACTTTCATGAAATATCCTTAAAGCCCCCCTCCCCCCAGCGGCCTTCTCCTCCTCTGCCTCT
>JAHWFP010110125.1:42636-56344 GCA_023313725.1 Lithobius niger
AAATAGCCTACGAAAGGCCCTCGGCCTTGTCCATACCAGCGTTTTAAGCTATAGAACTTGGAAATCGGTTCGGTGGTTTGATCTCCAGGTGAGAGCAAAGAGTCGTAACAACATTAATGATTTCTGCCCAGTGCTCTGCAATAATAATTGCTCTGCCAACGAGAATACTGTAGTCACTTCAAAATCGTGTTCAAGAGGCCCTAGTCGGTGTCAACACCTACAGTATAAGCTATACAAATTGAACGTCGGTTCATTGATTTGATCTCTAGGTGAGAGCAAAAGTTCAAGCCCATTTGGATTTCCGTGTCGAGAATATTGTAGTTGCATTAACATAGCCTGCGAAAGGCCCTAGGCCTTGTCCATACCTACGTTTTAAGCTATAGAACTTGAAAATCGGTTCAGTGGTTCGATCTCCAGGTGAGGGCAAAGAGTCTCAACAACAACAAGAACAACAAGAACAACAATAACAACAAGAATAACAACAAGAAATGGCCATGCTGTGGATGCCGAACGGTTCAATTGTTGTCATTAAAATTTGTAATGCGGTGAAATAGTTATGACACGACCCCAAATACAGAATTTCGTTGGTCTATGTCAATTCTGGGCGAAACTATAGGAGTTCAAAGTTTGACGTTTAACATGGGAGTTCATGCTGAGGCTTTCATAAGGACCGCTACCACGGTCCTTGATTATGCCCGTTGCAGGTTATTACGAATTGGTTAGCTTGCCAAATCTAATTCTTTGCAAACTAGTTCGTCTACGTTTTAAATTTCAAGGCAATTGAAGGAAAATTTTCATAATTTCAGAATGGCCACCTATTTCTAGACGGCAGCTATAACAGATTAATAGCGACGATGACACATTTGTTGCTTTATTTGGTATAACTGTGACGTCGACTTCCTAAATTTGAACGAAATCCGTCTATAGGAAACACATTTCAAAATCGCCACCTAATATCAAGATGGCGCCCAATAAGTTCCTTGGTATATTTTCCACAGTAATTCGTTGCACTTAATTCGTGCCGATAATAAGTATCATTTCAAAATGGCTGCCAAATTTCAAGAACGCACCCATTGCAAATTAGTAGCAGCAATGACGTAATAATTGTGTCAGCGGTAACTAATGGTACCTACCTTCTAAATTTTGAAGATATCGAATGAGTCGCATAATTCAAAATGGCACCTTTTTTTAAATTAAGTTTTTTGAGCCTTAAGTCAGCCGAACTTTTTTTTGAGAAAAGAAATATCTGGTAAACGGAGGCGCCAACCAGGGGATTTGAACCGGGAAACCTCCGATCGTCGCAGGGGCCGGAATATTGTCCAGAATTTGCCTGAATAGTTCCCATAGCCGCTGAAGGAGCGTGGTAGCTTCTCATGCTACCCTGACCGGCAGTCCTGGCGGGGACTTTGCCAAGATCCCCGGTTTGACCTGCAAACCTCCAGCAACCAGGCTGAGCTCTCTCACCGCTCAGCCACAATGACCACTATCATGTTTGCAGCATAACGGATTAGCATGAACGATGGTACATTCATTGTTTCAATTGGTACCAACTATTTCGTATACGTTCTAAATCTTCAGTAAATGGGACAACAGTAGGAATAATTTCAAAATGACGCCTAATTTCAAGATAACTACAGACTAAAGGCGATGACAGCACATTCGCTGTTTCACTTGATATCAATTACTGTCTGGTCAATTCTAAGTCGGAAGAAAATCGAACGATATTAAGCACAATTTCAAAACAGTCGCCTAGTATCAATATGGCGACCATTACAAAATAATAGCGACAAAGGCACATTCATTGTTTTAGCTGTTTATCAGTGATATCGGTGATACATTAGCTAGAGAGAAGACAGACCACTGGTTCCTTTCTGAACCTTTGATTAGGCTAGACCGAATTTCAAAATTTTCATAGGAGGAAACAGGCCTTAATCAGTTTAGGCTAATATTTCAAATTTGTTACCCTAAAAATTTTCAAATTTGGCGAGTCATGAACTCTCAAAGTTGAGATTTTAGCAGAAAAAGACCCTAGGCTGACCCTTACTAACACTGGTGATTGTTAATATACAAATCGCTTTAAATTGTATCCAATAGTGCAAGCACGAAAATTAAACACTAAAAAAGACGCGAATTGGTAAGCCTTAGATAGGTAATTATAGTTCATTGAGGTGCTGTGTCAGGGATACGAACCAACTGCCGTATCAGAGAATACAAAATCTTTGATTCGCATCCGAATCACGTCATCTAACTGAAATATAATTCCATAATAAATGCTTACCCTATCTTAGCCATTTTTAGGGTATGATTTTCGCTAATGTGCTATTGTGTTTCTGTAACACCAATATAATACTGGCATTTCTAAATTATTATCCTATGACCTGTCCGTATCGATGGTTTCTCAATTTTGTCTATTACGAAACGCCCATCGAGACAAGGAATACAAAAAAAGTACTCAAATTCAAAATTACGCAGATATTTCTGATAAGCTTTAAGTTGTTTGAGCTAGCCAGACACTCCAAGACACTCCAAAATATAAAAAAAAATTTTTTTTTTAGAAAATCATATTCCATGATCGTCACCTAAATACTACTGGACTGTGACATTCTGTTAAGTATACATCCATCACAAAGCTACATTCGAAACTACCATGTATTAAGTAGTTTTGATAACAGCTTGCAGAAATCGAAGTCATTATAGAACTTTAAAGATGGCTGCCCTATTGATAAAGGCTGCCCGACAATGGACGTGAAAAACGACTGTGAAACAGCTAAAATTATACTCTAAAAACATATAAGATTTTGGAAGCTTTTCTGCAATAAACTGTCTTATGGTTCGTTGCTTCAAACACCGGTCTTGTTAACTCTATGAAATATAAATCCACATTAAAGGCTTACAAAATATTAGTATTACTCATCTCTGCTTCTATTCTTTCCCACTACAATATTTCCTTTGATTTGATAAGGTCTACTAAGGTATAAAATTATGCCAGGTTAGCTATTATACAAGGCATAAACAGCTGAAGTTGAGTAGATACACCGTTAAATTAAAAAATTTTTTTTTTAATGTTATATTAGTTAAATACGATTGCTTACCTAGTATACGACGGCTGTGCCCCAACTGCTGACGCGACTGTTCAAATTAGTTTGAATGTACGCCCCTCACCTGATCATGATTTATAAAAGTCCACGCATGCCAACGTAGGTTTGATAACAGCTTGCAGACTTTGAAGTGGTTGTAGTCTTGAAATCCGGTGTAGTCCGCTCTCTTTATCTTTTTTGTTTTTTGTTTTTATCTAAAGCAAATAGGAGCAATTGGTGTATCGGTACAGAGACTAACCGCTTGAAATGAACTTCAAGATATCTTAATAGTGACAGTTATAAGGTGCACTTCTGCACATATCGGTTGATAAGTTTTTACACCTCAGGTATAGCCTGTGTAAAAAAAAAACTTTTGAAGACGAATTGACCACCGTATTGGTATCTAACACTCACGCTTTGTTAAAATAACCTACGAATGGGATTTTCCTCCATATCTCTATGTGATTTAGAAAATAAAGAAGAACTGAATTTACGAAATAACTAAAGGCTACTATAAAAATATTTTATCTGAAAAATGTCGATGGATATTACTTTGTGTTTTGTTGTTTATAAGACGTGTCAATGGAACGGCCTTGGGTGGTTGATATTTTTGCTACAACATGGTGTAATACGGCAGAGTAATTGTGTTGTGGTGGTTTTAACTTATCTTTCAAAACCATATCCTGAACAAAATACGAACTTGTGTACTGTGATTACCATCTTGTACCTTTACTTGTCCTTTCCTTTCATGAACGTAAAAACTGTTTATTGTAAAACGTTTGTTGTAAAAAAAAGTAATAGTTAGGAAAACCTTCGAAATATGAGTGGCACTATCTGTGATTGAATTAACTAAGTGCGTGAAAAAAAAGCTATTTTACACACCTCGTCAATTCCGTCACAGGTAGTGCAACTAAATTTTCAAACGATTTGCTTCTTTACATAAACATTATAAGATAAATAATTTTAACATTTACGAAAGGCAACAAGTCAAGTAACGAATGATTTATAAGATAGTATTGCTTTATACAAACACTATAAAATAAATAATTTTATCATTGGCGTAAGGAAATGATCTCTTATTTTATAATATTCATATTCTGTCCTGCAGTGGGTTTCGAAGCAAAAGGACTGAAGTGCAATATGTGAACAATATGTGCATCAATATGCAATATGTGCAATATGTGCATATATGTACATCAATATGTGCAATATGTGCATATATGTGCATCAATATGTGTGTATCTGTGTCCCGACTGCTCGCTAGAAAAACACTAATCGGATATGGGCATTCTATGTGCACAGTGTATTGTTCTTTATATTTCTCTTCTTCGTCACATTTGTAACTTCCGAACTAGAGGTCGTTGACTAACGATGCAAACTGGCCAGTTGTCGAGAACCATAAATGAATGCAAATGTGTGAAGTCCGGTTTGCTCGAATAAAACACGGACGCTGGATGTGAGTGCCCAGTAGAACACTTTGGTACGCAGAAATGGAGCTGCGGCTTTACCCCGGCCTATCAGAGAGGCAGCAGAATTAGAGGATTTACACATAATCAACTTTATTACAAAAAACATCACTGCAACATTATGGAAGCATTAAGGGGCATGGATTTATGCTCTCTGTTTCTAACTACGTTCGCTAATAAATTATGTGATTATGATCCAACTGCAAGTCTCTGTTTTGTGTGGTATAAGTTTCTACGGTTTAAATACAGGTGCAAACGTGTATACGTGCATTTTGGACTTAAGTATTACGCCTGAGTGGGGTATTGAACTCCTGAACTATGAGACCAGAGGTCAAAGCTCTTTAGCTCACTCTACTAAAGCGTACTGATAGTTTACAGTTTTCCGTAACTTCCCTATTTACACATATATTCTAGGACACTTAGTTCGGAAGTTCATATCATAATGACGTTTAGCAGACATATTCCAGTCAACCATTTACAACCGTCCAAATAGTCCACGACCACCTATATACATTATGCTTTCATCAAAACTTTTCGCCTCACAGCACAAACCAACCCTCCATAACTGTGGAATCAGACTTTTTGTTAATCCATTGTTTTACGCCACGAGACATGTCAAGACATGTTTTAAATATCTCCTCAATACTGTCTAAGTTTCAACCTTATTAATATAGTCGTATTTATAGTTTACAGACGAAACCGATGGTAGATAAAACTGCCTAGCCTATATATTTGAAACCTATTATTTCTTCCACGTAGGATTGTTTTTATTCCCTAGGCACTTATACCTGCAATATATCTCTGAATTACTGAATTCTATAATGGCCATCACATAAGATCTGCCTCCGAGTAAACATATTCTAGAAAAAATAGATAAATCGTTATCATACAGTAACTTACTTATGTTGGAATTATTCCATTAGTTCAGCATATGAAGAGCTAGGAGTGAACTTAACTGGTTCATAGTACTTTACCATTTGAGGGTATGAAATTACTATCTTGACTTTTTAAATCGTATAGAATAGCATACAATAGCTAATACAAAATAGAATAGAAATTTATTTTCTTGTTAAAAACATGAGGGAAGCTTCCCCAGGCTCTAACGAACCTGTTGTATTGAGATTAGCTCAGTATAGTAGATTATTACCAAAATGTAACGTCTACCAATAATATATATAATCAGACAAAAAACTAAATATGAAAAGAAAAAGACGTGCAGTTTAGCACTTTTTTCCAAATGACACGATCGTGAAATTACCATGTGCATTAATTTGTATAAAAAATTGTTTTGAAATCTGTGTAGGTTTCTTAGGATTTTCCTCTTGTGTCATCCTTTCTGGAAGGCAATTCCTATGTTTCACAAACGATTAAGTGAGACTGTGTGTTCCATTATGCGTTCTACACAAAGAAAAAAATCAATTTGTTACTATTACTGGTATTGCAGTAACGATTAACATGGAAAGTTCTAACGCAGACAATTATGACGAACCAAAATGGGCTTTTCGCTTATGTCTTTTAAATGGCTGACCACAGATTGACTGCCTGAGTGACCACAGATTGACCACAGATTGAGCATAGCCTCATTTGGAATATGCAGAAGAAATATATTCATGAAACAGTTCCTTTCAACTTGCATGAAAATTCAAGACGGCGGCCCAAAATGGCATCCAAAAAGTGGTTTACGGCCTAATTTGGTAGGAATAAGGCTAAACGACATAAGGTATGAACTTGATTTAAAATTTGCTATTAAAAATTCAAATGGCAGATCAAAATGGCGTCCAAATAATTTGTTTTCAGGTATATTTCTAAATAGTTTATCAGATTAAACACAAACTGGTTAAGAATACTGCCAAGCAGTGCCGATTGAAACTTAAACTTTGGCATAAATATAAGTCAAATCAGTGCCCGGACACATTGCGTGCATATAATAAGGCACGTAACAATTATTCAGAAGCTATAGAAACGTGGTACAAGAAGCAGGAAGTCAAACGATTCGTGAGGGTAACTTCTCATCACTCTTTGAACTTTATCGTAAACTGAATTCTTCATCACGAGCGTTACCACCTTTTAAAGTTGGGAACTCATTTATTACTGAGAACCAGGCCAAAGCAAAAATACTTAGTGATTCTTTTGTCTCAAATATTGTTGTTGATGATGGCAACTGTGCAAATCCAGATAGACAGCTATCTCAATAGTCCACTCTATGTCCACAGACAACTTTACGTGTTAATAAGGTTTATCAAACCATTAACAGACTTAAACCAAGTAAGTCCTGCGGACCAGACGGTTTTTCAGCATATCTTTACAAGGAGATTGCTTGGGTCATTAGCTACCCACTTTCAAAACTCTTTACGTGTTCGTACACCCAGGGTGTGCCTCCAAGTGCGTGGAGTACTGCACATGTTGTACCCGTTTTTAAAAAGGGTTCTTCATCCGCTCCACTTAATTACAGGCCGACTGCTTTGACGTGTGTGGCTCGTAAAATTATGGAATCCATTATTAGAGACAATTTAATTCACTTTTTCAGTGTTAACTCCATAATTACACAGGACCAGTTTGGCTTTCTGCCACACAGATCGGCTACTCATCTTACTGGCATTCCTTGACCGTTGGACCTCTGCACTCGATGAGGGAATTCCAACGGATGTTGTATACTTTGATTTTAAAAAGGCTTTCGAGTCTGTTGTCCATCACAAATTGCTTCTCAAGATTGATGGCTGCGGCATTGTTGGTGAATTATAAGCCTGGCTTAGTGCATTCTTGGCAAACCGCACCCAGTAGGTATTCGTTGCAAATACACCATCGTCTTGGGTGCCTGTTCCATGTGTGGTACGCCAGGGCTCCGTCCTGGGACCACTGCTTTTATAATCTATTTAAATGATTTGAAATTTTCATGTGAAAGTACCTATGGCTTCAAATTCGCAGATGACCTGAAACTTGGAGCAGAAAATTTCACCAAGTACAACTCACCAGACTTGGAGTCTCAGATGCTAAATGTGGCCGAATGGTCAAAGGTGTGGCAACTACCACTTTCAATCCAGAAATGCCAATCCTTCCATGTGGGCAACCAATTAACTTGTCGTAATTATTTTTTGAAACAGTCACAGTTACCGGTTTTTACCGAGGTCCGCGACCTGGGAGTTTGGTTCTCCAGTAACCTGAAATCTTCGCTTCACTGCGAAAAGGTCTGTGCATCTGCATACCGCCGTTGTGCTTTGGTTAATAGATGCTTCAGGTCTGGGGATCATATGACGAAAGTTTGGGCCTTTAAGGTCTTTGTGCGTCCCCTCCTCGAGTATGTAACGCCGGTTTGGTCCCCATATTTGGCACGGGACATTGACCTCCTGGAGCGCGTTCAACGAAGGTTTACAAAAGGCTTAGCTGGCTTTCGTGAGGTTTGCTATGGGGAGCGCCTTGCAAGGTTGGGTCTGGAACTCCTTGAACTTCGCAGAATGAGATTTGATCTCATCTTAACATTTAAGATTCTCCATGGGTTTATCTCTGTTGATTTGCCGTTCTTTGACTGCGCACCTTACCCAAATCGCACTCGGGGTCATAAATGGAAACTCGTTGTCATCTTGAATGTCATCGAAATTTTTTTTCGGTCCGAGTCGTCCCAATTTGGAATGCCCTTCGTGCGGAGACAGTAAATGCGACATCTGAAGCAGGATTTCGTAGGTTATTGCATTCTGAACAACTAGACAAATTTCTGAAACGGCCGATTGTAGCATGCACGTAAATACCGTTATTTCACTTTTAACCAGGAACAGAGTAAGCGGTCCCAAGCCATTCTGTTGCCCTTCCACTGTGTGGTAAATTGTTTTATTATATTATATTGTAATACTCAGAATGACATACTTTTCAAAAAGATCCTATTCAACTCTTCTGAAAATTCAAGCTAGCGCCCCAAAACGTCGTCCGTAAAACATTTTGTGACACTTATACCCAAACACTGCAATGCTTGTAGCGATTTTAATGACATTATTATCAGTACTTTTTAATTTAAGGCTTAACAACATACGTATTTGATTATTACACACGTTACTAAAAAGCCAAATGGCTGGCCAAAATGGCGACCAAAAACTTGGCTTGTAGCTTCTAAATCGATCATCAGATTGATCAGAAACCAGTTCTGAATATTCAGAACAACATATTCATCAAGATAGGTTCCATTCAGATTTTGTGAAAATAAAAAATAGCGGCAAAAAAAGTTTACGTCAGAGAGACACAAACACATGAAGCTATTCGAATGGCATTTAGGAAGAATATATTTTTGAAATACGACACAGATACTGGAGTTTTCACCGGTTGATACAAATTCAAAGTGGTGGCTCAAAATAAAACAATTTGTAGCAGTTACGACCAAAGGAATTAAATCTTCATTTCAAGGGGCTATGGTGAGTAGGGTCTACTGTTTACTAGAAACAATTTTTCTTGCAAAATGTCTACTAAATTCTATCATGGTAGGAAGAACAACACGGATGCCAAAACAATAACAAATGCCAGAAATTCCTAGTAATGTCGGTTTTTTACGTGACATTCAGTCTTGTTCTCTGCATCTTTCTGAGAGGATTAGAGGCACATTCACACATTCTGATTTTAGTTTATCCACTTCTAGAGTTTGAACTAATAATCATAAGCCATTCGTAAATAATCTAAAAATTATCGGAAATCAAAAATAATCAGTTGAAAATGACAGTCTAATGAAACACACAGGCATAGGTTTTGTTGATTTCTTTCAGTTTTGAGTTAGCATTTTTCTAAGTTTAAAAAAGTCCTTTATTTTTGGCTTGTTTGAAGTGCATAGCTGTACCGTCAGAAATTATATGATTTTTTTGCTGACATTTCCTCGTTGCTAAACTTAAGCATTTACTACTGCTACCAGGTTTGTACGGCTTTTGACTCATAATGCATTTAAATTGTGGCTGATGTCTGTTGAAGTCCTCACATGTCGTTCACCTTTATCATTTCAGTGTTGCAGTGACCTGTGAATGTCACTGTTATTATTTGTCAATTGCATTCGTTTTATGACAAATGTGAAACATTGGTCACGTTTTTCCTTAATTATCGCTATTCGGTTTTTATCTTCCTCTTATTATCCTAATTTCAGTGTAGCAGTAAAACATTTTAGAGTATTTAAACACATTCTCTCCTGGGTACTCAAGTTAATCCCAAATGGCACTACCCTGCAATGGATTCCGCATTTATCGCCCTTTTGCTTTTGACGCACTATTATGATGTTGCTTCATCCACAGATGAGCACGACTTTATTTTTCCACGAAAAAGTGGAAATGGGGCTCCTCGTGCCTTATTTTCCCCATCAGATGGCGAACTCATTAAACAGCTCGCTACTGATCAATTTACCATTTGCCTCTTCGCTTACGTTGAAAAGCACTCAAAACTACACGGTGTCGATTTAGTTTCCTATTCGTCAGAAGAAGAATCTGTTGAGAAATTTTCACTTTCTATTCAACCTTTACATTGTTTTATAGACCCATTTTATATGTAACATTAGTCAGTTTTTTGCAGTCTGAGCAGCTGTTTACGTGCTCAACGTCCTTCCCTGCATCCGTAGCACCCACAAATTTGAAGATTTTTTGCAGGAAATTGTTGGAAATTGATATTTACTTGATGTACTTGATATTTATTGAATTTAGTAGAAATTATGGAAAACTGCAATGGCATCAAATAAATTGACCCGTGTTGTATTAGAAAGAGCATTGCGGCTTTTGGGCTTCATCAGTTCTACTGTCTACAAAATGGAGCAAAACGATTATCACTCATCCAATAAATTAAAGTTGCATAAAGATGTATTAAAAAAACAGTACAACAGTACATCGGCCACAGGGAGTGCATTGTGAGTGCGTTTTGAGTGTGAGTGCATTGGAGACAGGGTTGTGGTTTATATTTTCGGTTGGTCATCACATCTTGTTTCTTTGTCTATTTACTTCCGTAGTGTGTCACTGGATGGTGTTGTTTCTCCACAACATGTACGATTAAAATTTTTTTTCCACAAACTACATCTTGATTTAGCAATATGAGTGTGCAAATCTGGTTTCATTGATGCAGTCGTTATTGCATGATGCGATTAGAAAGATTACTACATTCTAATCGGAGTTCTGCTTTCGGTCTTGCTTCGCTTCAATAATATCTCATATCTTAATTTTCACGTACTAATGTGGTGAAACTAGAAAGAATGTATATTAATGGCATTACCACTTAAAACTGTAAAATCAATGTATAAAAAATGTGAACTGTGACGTTATAGTACAAATTTTGGCCTAATTCAAGGTCCTTAATACACAAAGAGCCCTTTTTCTTGGCCATTAATAAGGTCCAGTGCGATAAACAGGTAAATGTAATATTCACCGGTTTATAACACTCCAAGTTAACGTATGGGCAATCACGGATTACAAAGTCAATACACATTTTTTCCCCATTGAAAGAAGTACAGACATTATACGACGCATGCCTATATAAGTCACTTAGTTTTAGTACAGTGCTGAGAAAAATAATTGGAGTTTATCACCCAGAGTGTACAGTTAGTGGCGCTTCATTTCAGTTTTCACATATATAACAGAGTGATTTGTTATTTTGATCAAAATCAGTAATTGAATAGCGTGTCTGGCTTATTATTAACTTAATGTAAGTGTAAAGATCGCATGTACCGTGCGAATCCTAATTAGACTAATCTTCCAATTGTCCCTCATTTTGGGATCATTACGGTGTTTGAGTGGAACGATGAACTGTGACATTTTACCCTTTTGCAGAATGACTTGGGAGGCAACATTTTTACTACGAAGATTACGTTCGATAGTAAGGAACTGTATCCAAAAGTTTTGACTCAAAGCTTATTATAAACTGCAGACGAATTTGGCGCCAACAATCATTCAGGCAAAGATGGCAACAGGAGCAGCTTTCTTGTTGGACAAATTCACTGTTTCGATTGTCGATAATGTTAATTTTGCTTGTAATTATAAGTTTATAGATGCGAAACTGTACCATCATTATTTACAACATTTTGAGTCGATCCATTGAATTTATAATGGTGGCAGCGGTGAAAATGTTGCCTCCCAAGTCGTTCTGCAAAAGGATAAAATATCACAATTCATCGTTCCACTCGAACACTGTAATGATCCCGTAATGAGGGGGAATTGGATGATTATTCCAGTTAGGCTTTGAACGGTATATGCGATAAGAAATGTTTATTGAATTACAAGTTCATTTCGTTTATCAATCAAAAATTATTCCAAATGGAAAGCAAATTGTATTTATCACGATGATCCTGTTGTATGATTTAATGTATAAAACCCTATCTTATGCTAGCATACAACGAGAGTCTCCTAGACATCAACTACTCCATGAAAACAACAGGTATTCACATCGCCGACAAAAAGAAAAATTTTGTCGGTGCTCCCACTCTTAACCAATGGTCGCACCTTTGCTTTACGTGGTCCAGTGAAAAAGGAAAAGTCCAATTTTACCTGGACGGTGAACTGAAAGGTACACATACCCTGATGCAAGGACACGAAATTGGAGGAGATGGATATTTAATTCTGGGACAAGACCAAGATAACTTTAATAGCGGATTCAATACAGAAGATGGTCTTCAGGGTAAAACAACCAACTTCAATGTGTGGAATCAAGTGCTCAGTAAAAAAAGAAGGTAATAACGCAGTGTTAAGAGTGGGTACTACTAGGGGGGTTGGGTAGAATCAGTAAGACAAGTGCTAACCGATAAGTTATAGAATTGGCTGGGTTAAATTTTAATTTGATATAGCGTTTTCATACAGTTTTTTTTTTATGCGTAATCATTAATAAAACTTAACAATAAAAGCTAAAATTTTGCTGTTTGTCTTCTTTTAAGCTCTGCATGATGTTAAGTCTATTCTTTTCTGCTCCAAAGTTAGATATACGTTGTTACATTATTTCAGTTTTCAAGGAATAAAAACCAAAAGTCCCAAGAAAATTATTATAAACGACATTGATTAAAATAAGTTAATTACTAGCATGCCAATGATTCCTAACTGAATGATTCATTTTACTCGGATGAAAGAGGAGTTGTGTAATAAATTAATTCTCCAAACCATTGCATTTGGGCATTAGGGCCACAACTACATTTCAGGGGGGGGGGGGTTGAGGAACACCTTTAAAGAGGTCAAGTTTTTTGTAGGGGTTAGCCCATCTTTTATTTGGTATCTCCATCGTTTTCATTATGCGGACTCTAGTATTTGGACAGCCTTGAACTATATTTGGGGCCCCACCTTTGCCCCCAATCAGTATGGGCCCCGAGATTGTCCCCCTTCCTCCTAATAATGGCCGTGATGAGCATGGTGGAACTCTTTTGTAAAAGAAGAAATGTTGATATTTATATGTACTAGGTGGTTTCAGAAAGAAGTTTTGCGTTTAAAATGCTCATTCCTGTGGGAAATAGGCTTTGATGTTACTGAAATTAATTTAGGTTGGATGGATCAACGTAAGAAGCATTCATAATGTAGAGAAAAGAATTATGATATACACGTTTTCTTCACTGACGTCAATCTTTAATTAAGAATAAGTGTCAACCTTTTTTTTTGAGGTTTTTGTGTCAGATTCATCACATGTTTGTGCCTTGACTCTTTCCAGTGGAAGAAGCACGCACCTGCAGTCTTCAAGGTAACATTATAAACTGGCATAACTCAACGTGGGCACTTTATGATGGAATAAATATGAGACCTTCTTCAGCTCCATGCAAGGCGAAAACTTGTGCTGCATCCATTGAAAAAGACTAGAAGTGTACATTGATTTCATAGTAAAGATACCAAACAATGGGTTTTTTATTCATAGTTCCTGAAGCTAGGAACACTCAACGCTTGCAACATGGTTCTGTGTTCAATCTAAAGTTAGAATAGAAGTTTGGCCTATTTTCCATCTCGTCGTGTATTCAACCTCTTAGCTGGGTGACGTGTTATCGCTTCTAGGGCAGACTGGTATTGTGTTCAGTATGACATTAGAATTCAAAAGAAAGCAGATTGGCCTATTTTCCATCTCGTCTTGCATTCAACCTCATAGCTGGGTATCGTGTTGTCTCGTCTAGGTTAGTCTAGTTTTGTGTTAGGTATGAAGTTAGAATTCAAAGGAAAGCAGATTGGCCTATTTTTCATCTCGTCATGCATAGCTGAGTGT
>JAHWFP010110125.1:56354-68650 GCA_023313725.1 Lithobius niger
AAGTTAGAATTCAATAGAAAGCAGATTGGCCTATTTTTCATCTCGTCTCGTATTCAGCCTGATAGCTAGGTATCGTGTTATCTCTTCTGGGGTTGTCTGGGACTGGGAGTCATGTTGTCTCCTCAAGAGAAGTAGCCCATTGGCTGACACAAGTTAACACATAACTCATATAGGTTAACTTACATCACCTTTTTACATCTCCTTTAGAAAAACAGTGTTCAAAATATTGTTTTGAATTGTTTCTTATCATCTTTCTATCCGAAGTTTCATATTCAAACACACTCTTAAAATAAGTACGTATTTAAAAACGTGTGCTTGTTCATAAGATTTGGTTCGAAAGCTGTGATGCTTTTCAATGGAATCGTGTAATTAGTAAAAAATCTTTCATAAGGCAAATACTGACTTTTACAGTTTAGATTTATTTAGTTAAATAAAATTAGTCAACGCATCATTTTGCCTGACGTTTATTCACTATGGCTCTATCTTCTGGTTTGTTTTTCTGTTTCACTTTACTCGTATTTTTTTCTTTGGCTGTGTAGCTGCATCTGCTGTATTTGTTTTCTGTGTCTCTTTAGCCAAATCTGCTTGGTTTCCACTGTCACCCCCTTTGTTCCTCCTTGCAACAGATGAAAGGATGGACCAGTGCACACCGTTTCTCCCCCATGTGCACGATCGAAATGACATTATGTGGATGTGTAGTATAGTGAGGGGGCCATCTGCACATGTTATCACGGATGACCTTTCACCATCCGTTCAAGGTCATCACGACACTAAATTCTACACTGTACTTTCTACGCTACCAGTGTAAATTGGAAAGTTGTAGAGAAGCATATGACGTGGCTAACTGCGAAAAAAGAATTTAAATCTAAACAGAATGTAAATCAGAATTTAAACTTTAAATCAGAACTCACAACAGAATTTAAAGTAAACAGAATGTAAAACAGAATGTAAATCAGATGCATAAATACCAAAGAATACAGGTAAAAGAATGACACAGCAAACCATGCTGCGTATGTGTAACGTATCATTGCCCTTGAACAACTGCTTCAAGGCCAGATTGTCGGTTACAGTCCACGGTCGTAGAACCATGTCGCATTTGGGGTGTTGCTACAAATGTTCGAAGTAGCGCCCGTCAACATCAATGCAAAGTTCAAGCCATCGCAGAAGTTTGGTGCAGACAGAACGCAACATGGCAGGGGTCACCGTGGCACATGCCATTGTGAATGCGGTCCTGCAGAACATTGATGTACTATGTTGGTGTTTGGTATACCACCGTCTTGATATAACCCCAACGGAAGAAGTCCAATGGAGTTAAATCCTGTGAGCATGGTGGCCACGCTGCAGGTCCTGCACGACCAATCCAACGATCTGCGAAATTTGCATCGAGCCATGCACGCACAATTCTACCAAAATGGGTAGGTGCCCCATCTTTCTGCAGCCACACAGCTGCATATTCCACTAGCGGTAGATGCTCCGTACAGTTCACTACTACCTGCTGCAGTGCTCATATCCAATTAACGCTAAGCGGTAAGTGTATCTTGGTAGAAAACTGGCCCAACAACTGTGTTTTTGTACAGCCCTCACCACACAGTGACACTGCATCGTTCCTTATGACGTGTCTCCCGCATCCAGTGTGGGTTGATGGGTGACCCTCAGTGTGCGTTGTGGATATTCACCACACCGTTATATGTGAAAAGTTCGCCTCGTCTGTGAAGAGGACGGACTGAAGGAAGCCTGGATTGCCCTCAATCTGCAGTAACATCCAGGTACAGGACTCCACCCTACATTCGTAATCCCCCGGTGACAATCCCTGATGTAGGTGGACATGGTAGGTGTGGTAGTGATACCTCTTCAGAAGATGAACAACTGACGGTTGAGATACCAGCCTGTTAATCTACATAACGGATACTCGTATGTGGATTTATGCAGTGTTGATGTGGCATCATCCGTTGCTACAGGAGGTCGTCCCAAGGGTGTAGCAGGCCCAATCCTGCCAGTTCGTTGGAGGTGATGCACAGTGAGCAGTATGACTTTGTGCGAGGGTGTGTGATGCGGAAATCGACTGCGAAATTCCCGAGCAGCTTCTCTAGCCCGTCTACCACATTCTCCATAAATCACAACCATCTGAAAATACTCCACAGTATATGTCGGCATTGCGATTGGAAAAGGTTTATAGACAAAATTGTACGTATGGGGCAGATGATGGCATGGATACATTCTGTACGCTGTCTGAAGTACACTTTCTATGAATATCATCATCGGTACCTGACATTTGCATACTGAGGGACCTTGCATTTTCAACACTTTTGTTAAACTCCTTCCCCCTTCCTTTCCCCCCCCCCACCAAAAAAACAAATCCATGACGACCCAAAAAGAAGTTCATAAAACAGTCATTCCTTGAAATTTACAGTAATGAATGTGTTGACGCACTTCAAAAGCCAGTAAAATATCAAAATAAGCAAAGGCTCTGGGCTCTACCCTAAACAATACATGAGGAGCTTAGAGCGCTCTCCAGAACCATAAGGCTTGAATTCCTGGTAAAACGCGTGGCGCCCCTCCCCCCATCATTTCTCTAAATGGCACAGGCGCCCTTTGCTACCCAGTCCGACACTGCCTTTATGTTCGTGAAGAACTATTCTGGAGTTCTCTTTCTTCTTTTTCTTTTAGAAACATTCTCCTTTGGCTTTGTGTTAACTTCAATGAAATTTCAAATCGGTATTTTTCATAATTTTGTGTTCATTTTCAATTTTAAAAAGATATGTATAATTATTAAGCAATAAAGTAAAGCCAAAGTGTGAAGTTAAACTAACAGTTATCTTTAACACTTACCTTTCTGTTAGGCTAACGTTTTACCATGACTGCATATTTTATAATTTTGATTGCGCTTGTCGTTGATAGGCCATTCATCCAATTGTTTCATGGACGGAAAGAATGCTAAATAAAAATGTGCATTTTTCTTTTTGTTTCATTAGTTGTTCAAATTCGAATCCGAAACTCGAAACAGAAACAGAACACGAGTCAGACTGCAAGAACATTGAATCAAGAGTTGAGCTGTCCTCGGTGGAAATAAAGGAATACTCAGTGTGCTATTGGCTGCTAATATTATCAAAAATTGAAATGGAGTACTCGTTTCCGTCTGTAGGTTTCTCTAACGAAGATCGTCAGGTTCAAATGCATACACAGGTTACAAAATCAACCTTGAGAATCATTTTTGCCAAAAAATGGTTTTCTATGGAAGGCATTGTTAAGGACCAGTGGCAACACATTTGTGTCACTTGGTTAGGAATCAAGGGATCTGTCCACACCTACATCAACGGCAAAGAAACCCACATTGCCACAAAGATCGATGAAGGAAAAGTTTACGATGGAGGGAATATTATTATGTTTGAATCAAAATGTTCATTTGGTTACGAAATCAAAGTGGCTACTGTTGATTGTTGGGATAAAGCTTTCACTCAACATGAAGGTTAGTGCTAAACTCATTTGCAATTGACTTAATTGTTTTATTAGCAAGGTCAATTATTGATATCGATGTTTTCATTTATTTGTATTTATTATTAATGAATCATAATATGCACGAAAGTAGTTTTTCCCTTTGTGGAACATAAAGGGGCACAAAGGAACATAAAGCGAACTACCCATAAATATTTTATCCAAATGCAAAACATCGAGAATTATCTCTAACTGGTTAGGTAATACAATTTATTGTCACGGAGAAATATTCAAAGTAGACAAAGGCGTCACACGCAAGACTACACACTGTTTTAACGCCATTACTTCTCTATGTCTATTACTAACTGCTCAAAGTCCGTGAGCAGTGGTGCTTTGGCCATAAAACAAATATAAAGCTACTTTGTACATCACGTAAATAGTGACAGAGGACAATCAGCTGTGGTATCCTGCGTCGACTTTCACCCAAATCTCCAACAATTTACACCATCAGTTCTGCATGCGTGGTCAGTCTAGTCTAACTAATAGTTAAGAGCCGAATGAGGGATAAGTCTTTTGAGGGACATAGTACTGAGAGGGGTCCGTCCCCCCATGTAGCACACCCCCACAACAAACCATGTAAATTCTACTAAATTCCATGCAAAATCAACACTCAACCACGGGCCACCCCCGCCCCCACAGCCTCACTCCACGGGCCGACCCCAAAAATTCGTCACCCCCTAATCTCCCCATAGCCTCACCCCTCATAGGTCATGTAAATTCTACCAAATTCCACGTCACTCATCCCATGGGCCGATCCCTCCTCAGAGCCTCACCCCACGAATCACCCCCAAACCTCAGACCACGTAAATTCTACCAAATTCTATGTAAAATCTACGCTCACCGCACATCCTGACCCAAAAGCTGTACTCCATGGGTCCCCCTCGCAGGACAACAACCCACATGATCTGGCCTTATCCCTCGACACCACGCGACCTTACCCCTTCCCGAACAATGTAAATTCTACCAAAATTCACGTAAATTCTACGTTCACCCCACATGACACCAACTCCCTCACACCCACAGGAATCCACACACAGGAATCCCCCACCAGTACCTCATTCCACGAGAATCACCCCCTCACCATGGGACCTCACTCCCTCTCACCACGTAAATTCTACCAAAATTAATATAAATTATATGCTCACTCCATGGGATGACCCTCCCACACCCTCACCCAATGAACCCCTGTACCTCTCCCCGCAGGATCATCTCCTTCCCTCAGACCATTTAAATTCTACCAAAGTTCATGTATAATCTATGCTCACCTGAGAACGTGATTCCCTCAGGACCTCACCCTCCTTAGGAATCCCACAACAGTCTCGTCGTTATTCCTCGGAATTTACCCCACCGTCCATACCATGTAAATTCCACCAAATTCGTGTAAAAATATACAAAATTCATATATATTCTACGTGACGTGCGTGTTTAAAAACATGACTCCCGTACTGTCTCATCCCCCCTACCCGACCGAACGTAATGCCTCCTCCCCATTTTGATTGCACGGGAATCCCCCTTCATCACCATGTGGACCTCACCCCCTCTAACCGCATAAATTATACCAAAATTCATTTCAATTCTATGATTACTCCACGGGCTGACCCTCCCACACCCTCATCAGTCAGAAAAGTGTGTAAATCCTACCAAATTCAAGTAAATTCTTCGTGATTCCTCATGATTCCTTGGGTACCCCATCCCCCACAAAAATTGTCGCAGGACCCACGTCACCAATTGCAGATGTGTAAATTCTACCAAATTTCATGTAATTCTGGGTAATGAAGGTGATTTAACATACTTGAGTAAAAGTGATGTCATCACCCAACATGACCGGAACTGGCATCATTACCCCATGGAATTACCCAACCTCGTCAGTTTGGAAGCATCACCATCGTACCAATCCACAACCCGACCGTTAAATACAACGCGAAATGTACAATAACACGAGTGTAGATCATAATGGGACCATTGAAACAAATTTAGGAACGTTTAGATTATATTCCTCGTTTATGTTTGGATGTTTTCACCACATTTCTCATTCATGTTTGAATGTTTCCTATATGTTCTTTAAAGATGACGATACAGGAAACGCTTCTATCGTAGTGGAAACATCTAAACAGTTTTAAAAAGTTCGTAAGCCATTCATCATTCATATATTGAAGGTTCCCATTAGGTTCTGCGTTCATGTTCGGGTAGGATCCCCATGGTTACCCTCTCTTTAATAACGGTCCATCCGTCACCAGTCCAAGAAAACGGATGCAGATCGTGATGGGAACATCAACACGGCTTTCAAACAACATAAAAAACAGTTTACATAAGTTCTGAGTGTATGTTTATGCGTTCACACTGCTTTCCTCGTTCAAGTTTGAATGTTTCCTACGAGATCTTTTAAGATGATATACAACCAACACTAAACTAATGTAGATCATGATGGGAATGTCAATACATCGTTAAAATTAACGTTCATATTTTGGGGTGTACGTGCAAGATGACGGAATGGAAACTATACACAAAGCGACCCCTGCCCTTTGAACATAAGAAAAAAAGTAGAGCCCTGGTAACTAATGCAGGATAAAAATGAATAAATTTAAACGGGTTGCTCTAATAAAGAATCTGATAAAAAAGTTTGTAGTCATGAAAAAGATAACCAATTCGAAGGTGAATATCTTCAAAAACTGTTTAAACCCGTCATTGAACTCCTAAAAAAATAATGCTAGATCCGTCATGAATGTTGAGAAGGAGAAATGATGAGGAACCGGTCTATAAAAAATGTATAAGGAAAGTGATGATGACACGAATAATGCATGCGAACAAAGTAACACGCACTCCTCGGGAGATGAAGAGGAAATACGTGTTATGAGCACTCCAGGAGATTCTGAACAGGCAAAAATTTCGTCCACCGCGAGTCAAGGTCAAAGCTCTCCATCAACAGGACCATTCTCTAAAACTTCAACGTCGACTAAGAGATTGGTTTCAGCTCATTGGAGCATGCTTGAGCCATTGGAAGGCACGTCTGAACGGTCAAAAGTTGGGTGAGATACCGAAATTTTGCGCAAATTTTGCACAATATGGACATGGATGACCTCATGATCAGGGATAAGACTGTGTAAATAAACAATAATGAATTAATGTTGGGGAAAGCAGTACAGAAGACAGAATCAGTTGTGGAGTTTGCAAACTCAAAAAGACTGTACGAAACATATGAGGCCGAGGTCTTGGCTTCATTTGGATAGGTTCTAAAAAATAGTATTGTTATATACTGCGACAGCGACCCCGCCTCTGGAAAGCCAAAATCATACCTTGGTTACATGTACATAAACATTATCAAGCCGATTGGAACGGGAAGGAATAAAGTCTTAATGGTGCGTCGACAGCAAGGTCATTAGCACCAACGTTAGCTCCACTGCGCCACATATTACAGAGGTATTAAACAAACCCCAAATCTAGATCTAAGTGGACAGACTTATCGCTGAATTGACACGCTAAGTCGCCCGGCAGAATTCGATTTGGGAGGATATAAAAAAGGTGACAAGAGATTTGGGTCTCAGGTGACAGAACCCGATAAAACAGTGCCTGGAGAAGACAAGTCTGTGGTGGATGAATCAGGTTCGGCAGAAGATTACGTCGATCCCAACAAGTTGGTTTATATAGACCGAGACTCTTGTATGCATCATCGTTAAGTGGTGCAGATGCTTTCAAAGAGGAAATCATGGAAATTTAACGGAGTTGGAGGATAGCGATATCGCAAGGAACAATGAAGAGAGTAATATATATCGAAATCTAACTCATTTGGGAATTTTACATGGTTAAACGGTTTCAACACGACGTAGTTTTCTTGTCCTATAAAAAAAAGTTTTTCTCCTCATCATGAAAGAACGTGTAGCAAACATTCAAACGTGAATGAGGGCCATAATGAGACCATTCAATCACAGATGTGGAATGCACATAAATATTTTTAAACATAGAAGATTGAATTTTACCATCATTATCTACATTCGGTGATTACATTTTTCAAAATGTGTTTAATGATCGGGTTCCAGGTTGGTGCGGTGCCAATGCGTGGAAAGGGTACGATTAATTTACACGAAATTTGGCTGAAGTTACATGCTCAGGATGAGAGGATGCACTTCCAAAGGCGGTGCAAGGTTTCACATTCAAAAATGGGTCATGGACTTACGGTCATGCAAGGTCTCTGTCAGTAGAAGTTAACCTTTGGAGAAATGTTTTTGGAAACCACCCTCATCACGTAAAACTTACAAGAAATTTGATTGAAATTACACATACGATATGTGATGGGAAAGCCATGGAGTGACACGTTTTTTAAACTCACCCTCTTCCTCAAGAATTTATTTGAAATTTGGCAGAATATACACAACCTGACTAACGACTTGCTGAATTTACAAGAAATTTGGTGGAATTTGCACAATGAGAAACCGTGGCTTGTTTTTCTTTTAGAATTTACGTGAATTTTGGCGAGTTTGCATGCTCTGAGGGGAGCAAGGTTACGTGTTGAGGAGTGAGGGACACGCCTGTGGGGAGACATCTTGTGGAGCTTGGTACCTGCTGGGAGCTGCGCTTTTTAATCACCCTCACCACGTAGAATTTACACGAAATTTGACAGAATTTACACGCCCTAATGAAGGTGTGACTTATCCACGTAGAATTTTCATGAATATAGCAGAATTTACATATTTCCACAGGTGGAAAGTGTGATGACCCGCATCAGTATGGGTCAGCGGTAGGACCTTGGCCTTTGATTTCAAAGGTCCTGGGTTCGATTCCCCGCTCAAGCAGTTTGACATATTAGTCCAAAAGGCAACGTAAAAAGGTTTGTGTCCGTATTTATTTAACCAATCTCGAGCCCATTGGCTTTCCGTCCCGTTTAAACCGCAGATGGGTCACAGTAGCACTAGCAAAAGGGCACGTAGAATTTATAGGAATTTTTGTAGTGTTTTTAACGACACGAAAGAATTTACATGGAATTTGGTTTTACAAGATATGAGGAAGTGAGGTCTCGTGGTGACGAAGGGAGAGTCCCATGGGGTAAAGGAGAGGTCCTGTGGGGTGAATGTAGAATTTATACGAATTTTGGAAGAATTTACATGGTTCGGAGTGCAAGCGGTCACGTGGTTTTGAGGGTCATGTGGAGGCCGGGGTCATATGGGGTGTGGCCCTGTGGGATCCCGTGGGGTGAGGTTTGGGGTTCATCTCGTGTGCTGATCATAAAACTACATGGAATCTATATTCTACAAGGAATGTGGTAGAATTGTCGTGGTCTGAGGTTCGGGGGTGACCTGTGGGGTGAGGCTGTGAAGGGGGGGGGGGGCGGTCCATGGAGCGAGGGGTGGGGTGAGTTGGCCCGTGGGGTGAGCCTTGGGGGTGGTAGCCAGTGGTTTGAGGATGGATTTTAGATGGGATTTGGTGGTATATAATGTGGAAACGAGGGGGAGACAATTTTTTGGGGGTCGGCCTGTGAAGTAAGGCTAAAGAGGGAGGTCGGCCCGTATGGTGAGCGTAGATTTTACATGAATATGGTAGAATTTATAGGGCCTGTGGACGGGATGGGACCATGTCAATATTTTGCCCTCAAAATAGACTTTTGCCCTACTGACCAAATTGCATTTGAAATCAAGACTGGTCATGTTACAACAAATTGTTAAATTAAACTAAAGTTTGCTAAAGTTTTCCTACGTTAAATTGCATGTTATTAAGTGACAGCACTCAAATACTTACTATTATTAAGTTGGTGAGTTTTGGAAGTTATCGTTACATTACGCAAGTAAAAAATTCCGTATGTGTGCATTTAGTACTGAAACTTTCTGCCATTCTTATGTCGTGGGTATAGAGTTAGATAAAAAAAAAACCAGTGTTTTTCATTTTACATGCTAGGCATTTCTGGGATACACTAAATATTTCACATTCCTAGACTGCAAAGAGAGCATTACAGAGTCGGTGTGCTGACTGTTAATAATCATGCCATATCGAGTTATTGATTTCGAATCATTTCAAGTCAGCATGGGTCACTCGAAATTCACAGCATGGGTCGTAGGAGGCCAGCATGGGTCGTAGGAGGCGACTAAAAGGGAACCCAAGATCACGGTTTGCTAGTGTGCCAAGGGTCTGCGTGGCGGAGGGTTTTTAGTCCGTCTTGAACACTAGCAACCTCAACACTACGGTTTGCGAGTGCGCCTACGGTGTGTATGGCGGGCAGGTTTAACACCCGTCGCAAGCACTAGTCCGAAAGAGGTGAAGGGACATCCAGACAAACCGGGCCCGGGGTGGCTGCTTAGAGGATGTTTGGCGGTTTGAATCCCCTTTTGGGTTTGATTCCGATTTGCCCATTCTGGCCACTGGGCTTTTCATCCTCATCCCCCAGCATGTTGGCCGTGTGCTGCAACCTAGTAATCCGTGGAGGCGGCGATCCTGGCTTTCGGGCTTTGGCTCCTTATTCCGGAGGACGGGTGGCCTGGGCGAGCCGGCCTAAGGTCAATCGGCTATGACTTTTCGGGTCCTGTCGTTGTGGGGAGGCGGCTTGTGCTGTATCCATCTGCATCACGTACCCGAACTGTTTGGGTTATCGAGGGAGGTGGTGTGTACGGCTTCCTTGGTGGCCTCGCCTCTCGGCATGCTTAGGCTGCCACCTCACCGAGATAGACGGCGGTGTTAGCTTCCTGGTGCAGGGCCCTGGATATGCGGCTTCCGGCCCTGCATCACCCGAGTGCCGCGCGGGGTTTTTCTTTTCTGGGGGGCGCACCGCCGCGACTTCTTTTTGCTCTCCATGGCAACTTCTTCTCCCCCCTCCCCCGCAAAAATTTCTTCCCCCCAAAATTCTTCCCCTCCTCGCCGCACTAGCAAGCGCCAGAGGAGGGAACCTGAGATGGTTGGGCCTGGTGCCCAGTTACTGGACGTTAGTAAGAGTCGGGACCAAGTCCCGAAGTTCTTGGTGGTGACAGGCGAGGGCCGAGATGTTACACAACTCGGTCCGTTCGCTGTCCACAAGGCACTCAAAGGGATCTGTGGTTCCGATCCGAAGAGTGTCTCTCGGCTCCGTGCTGGGGGATACCTTGTGGAGGTTGCGGATGGGGCTCAGGCAAAGAGGCTTTTGAAGGCGGGTGCACTGGGGTTATGCCCGGTGCGTGTGGAGCCGCATCGTACCTTGAACAGCAGCAAGGGGGTCGTGACGTGCTTTGATTTGAGGGGTCTCAGCGATGATGTCATCCTGGACGAACTCAAGTCACAAGGCGTTACGGCTGTGAAGCGTTTGACGCGGAAAGGTGAGAATGGTGCCCAGCCAACTGACACCTTTTTCCTGACCTTTGATACGCCAGTTGCACCGCAGCACATTACTGCCGGTTACCTGCGGTTGAAGGTCAGGACTTATGTTCCGAATCCAATGCGGTGTTTCCGCTGTCAACGCTTCGGCCACACCAGCGGCTCGTGTAAAGGTAAGCCTACCTGTGTTAGCTGTGCTCAGGCGGCCCATGAAGGCGCTGATTGTGCTGGCCCAGAGCAGTGCATCAACTGTGGTGGTCAGCACCAGGCCTCTTCGCGGGACTGCCGTGTTTATTTAGAGGAACGTCGTGTGCAGGAATTGAAGGTAAAGGACGGGCTTTCCTATTCGGAGGCCCGGAAGAAAGCTAAACTATCGGCAGCACCGATGACCAGATCTTTTGCACAGGTGTGCAGTGCGCCATTGCCTGGCCCAGTTAGTGAGTCTGCTGATTTAGCGGATTTGCGCGCTGAGCTCAGGTCTTTGACGAGGACGGTAGGCATGCTTGTTACTTTGTTGACCCAGCAACATCCATCTTTGCAGGGTCTTTTGGGTTCTTCCAAACCGGTTGATGCCTTGCCGTCGACATCTGCCCAGCCTGCTACTGTTCCTGTTCCTGTTCCAGTAACTGTTCCTGTTCCTGTTCCTGTAACTGTTCCCAGGCAGGTTAAGGCTGTAGTTCAGCCTCCTCCTGCCCGGAGTGCACCACAGAAAGTGTCGAAGAAGGCTCCTGCTGGTATATCCTCAGCACCACCCGTGAGGAAGTTGCTACCAGGAGAGAAGGTGAAACAGTTGTCGAACAACCAGCTTGCTAAGGGGTCCATTGCGTCCCCTCCACAATTTGATCCTCCTTTACCCATGGAGCAGGGAGATATTTCCTGTTCCACTTCTCCTGGGCTTTTTCCTCCTTCCGAGGACAACTTCGTTCTGGACCTCACTCCGGCTTTTGATTCGGGGGAGGATTCAGATGTTTTCGGGTCGCCCAGGGGAGGAGTTGAGGAGGATGATTCAGTCTTAAGCCCGTCCTAATGCCTGCGCATTCCATCGTTCAGTGGAACTGCCAAAGTTATCGGACCCATGCAGAGGAGCTGCGGCTGCTTTTGTCGCATTGGCGACCTCTGTGCTGCTGCCTTCAGGAAACTTGCTTCAAGGCGTCGGATAATCCGGTTGTTAGGGGTTACTCTGTCTACCGTCTGGATGCAGACCCTGTGCCACGTGCACATGGTGGTGTTGCAGTGCTGGTTCAACACTCTCAGCCGCATGCCAGTGTGCCTCTGCACACTAGATTTCAGGCGGTAGCAGTTCGAGTTTCTTTTCAATTCGATATTACTGTCTGTTCAGTTTATTTACCGCCGGATGAGGTCTTTGGGGTTGGTGACCTGGAGGACCTGGTTCGCCAGCTTCCTGCCCCGTTTCTCCTGCTGGGCGACTTTAACAGCCACCACGTCCAGTGGGGAGGACCTAATACTGACAACAAGGGCAGGATCCTTGAGGAGTGGATGCAGAGGGGGTCCGTTTGCATCCTGAACGATGGAGCCAT
>JAHWFP010110130.1:0-43511 GCA_023313725.1 Lithobius niger
GGCAACAGGTGTCGCATCCGTACAGTATGGGGTTTTTGATCATAGGCTAGAGCAAACTAAATCTAAAGGAGTTGAAAACTCATCATTTTCATAGACTCATGCTACTATACAAAGACTCGCAAGAGGTCAACTAAACAAATTACTTATAGATGTTAGGCTCACTGATGTTTCTCGGCCTTCAAACTTGCCCCGATATACTATACAATGTTTTTCAGCTTGCTAGACACTACTCCAACCATAAAAGTCCCATATATGACAGCCTTAAAAAGAATTTGGAGGTACTTAAAAGGGACACAGAATCATAAATTACATTATGATAGTACTAAAACAGGCTCATTACATGCTTATTGTGACGCGTCATGGAATTCTGTTTCTGGGTGTAAAGGTGTGTCCGATTTGCTTATTTGTCTTGGTGATTTGCCACTCCTATGGTTAAGTAAGACGCAGCCATTAGTGGCACGTTCTAGTTGTGAGGCAGAGGTAAGTGCAATGTCAGATCTCGTAAAGGAATTAGTTTCGTTGCGTGAACTTCTTTCAGAATTGAGTGTTTCAAACTTGTCCTATCCCATTCCGGTGTATACTTACTCCAAGTCAGGGATCGATTTGGTTATAAATGGTGGGAGTGCACACTCTCGGCACTACCTTAGAAAGGTTAAGGTAGAAAGATGAAATGGTCAAGAACAACATTTAACTTGTGTTCTGTCCCACTGGTGACATGCCTGCCGACCCATTAACGAAAATTCTGAAAGGATCAAGACTTGGTGAAGTTATGATAAGGTATTTTTGTTTTGGATTTGAATGGTGTTTTTGTATTTCGACTGCTCTTAGTTACTTCTCTGTAGAGGGTGTTAGATGGTTAGGTATTTAAACTACTATCACCAAAAATATATCGCATTTTTTTGTCTTGTTATGTATATAAATGAGGTTGCTATTGCAGTGACTTTAGATATTATTTCAGTTTAAAGATGTTGCAGTTTTGCAAATATATGTTTTATTATCTTGATATGGATAGTATAATTGTGACAATACTGAACAGTTACGTGCGGGAAATGTAACACATATATTATTGGATACCTGATATTGTTGCCTTATTGTAGTTGAATGGCGTGCGTAGGGTATCTATTCTTGATGACTAGTACGTTGTGGTAGGTTTTTGAATCATGGCTACTGAGGTGAAACGTTGGTAGCAGTCTTTGCTAAGCGCAGTCCTCTAAAAGCCAGTCAATAAATATGTTCGAACTATAAAAATACGCTTCGTTCCTTCAGCCAATACACGATCTTCTTTAAATGAATAAACAATGTTTTTCATGGCCCAGCGTAACCCCTACAGTCACGGCTAACAAACAAATGTGAGAACTACTAGATTGGAGGAAAACAAAGTCCCAACTCGCACTACAAGCTTTGTGAGGAGGGCCCCGAGCAAATCGGGCAGCAACAGCCCAGTGGTCAGTGTCCTCATCTCCAAACCAAGTGAATACCAGTTATGGCACTTAAAAAAGTCACTAGGATTAATTCGTGATTTAAAGGAATAATATGTGTTTCTTGGTGGAGCTCAACTCCTTCAGTCAAGGTTAACAAACAAATGTGACAACTGGTAGATGGGAGAAAAACAAAGTCCTAACTTGCACTGCAAGCTCTGTGAGGGGAGGGTGGGGGGGGCAACCAAAGCGAGCAACAGCCCAGTTGTCAGCGACCTTGTCTCCAAATCAAGAGAATACCGGTTTGAGTCCCGAATCAGATCCAACAAACATATAGGACTTAAAAAATCACAGGATTATTTCGTGACCGAAAGGGATAAACAATGTTTTCTTGGGCCAGCATAACCCCTTCAATCACAGATATAAAACAATGTGTCAGTTATGGCAGTTATGGCAAGTAAAATTAGCGAAAGTTGCAAGTCAGACAAAATGCATCACTGGTCACAGGATTTTCAGTATATAAAAAAATATCACATTAAAAAAAAGTTCTATCATCAAATGCATTCCTGATTGCACTGTTAAAGAAGGTCACAAACTCCTCCTGTCCTTCAGCAAGTATAAAATTACGGTTCGGTTGATACCTAAGTCCATTAAAACACAATACTGCAACAACTGACCTTTGGTGACAACACTTAAGTCCAGGTTGCATTCAAGGACAAAATGTTTCATATCTTCTATATCATGACCTGATGTGCTGGCTGGAGTTGGAGATAGGAGAAATCTATGCAGATCTTGTCCAAAGTTGCTGTGTCTCGTGAGAGTGTGTGTTAGCTTGGAACTGCCAAATACACTCATCAGATTCACCACTGGAAAAAATTCAATGTATTGCGTCCTTGCTCAGCGATATTCCAATCATCTTGCCATTTCGACATTTGCCATGTAAGAAATGTTTTCATGAAAAGGACTTTTGCCAAGTATAAGGGATTACAGTCTCACGTGCAAGAGAAACCTTTGTCTCACGGTCTGCCATCTCATTACCAGCCGCACACACATGAGCCAGGACCCAGAAAAGTCTTATTTCACATCTACAATGTGCACATTTAACAATATGTTTATTAGCACTAAAAGAGTAGTTATAATCGGTGCAACCACTCCTTGCAACCTCCAAACCAGATCTGCAATCCGACGTAATATCCACACATCCCAAAAAATCACCAGTCATGAAAAAGATAATCACCCAGTCTACAGCACGATTAATGGGCTCCAACTTCGCTTGAAAGACAGTACACTCGTCTGGTTGACGAAATCACAAGGTGGCTCTCCAAGTGTCGTTATCATAGATCACTATTACCAAGCACACCCTTCCTGTACGGCTAGATGCATCAGTGAAAATTTGAAAACACTTAAGATTTGAAAGACGTCTTTAGATGCAAACAGAAAAATTAGTTCAATCGCTGGGGTGAAAACAATGTTTTTGGGAAACAGGCAAGATTAGACATCCACTCGTGATGGCCTTGAAGTGTCTGACTTTCGCTTGAACTTGCAAATATACAGGGACAATTCCAGCTATTACATAATCATAAACTGTCATTTGAAGATGTTCGATAAGCTCGGCATATTGAGAGTAAAAAGGGGCGCGTCATGACATCAAGCTGTCCCAGAATTCTAGTGTCATTACCACAGACACCCAAATCTCAGCTGCAAAGAGAATCATCAGAAAAACTGCTCGAGTGAAGAGCAAACGCAAAATGCTGGCTCGAACACTCCAGTTCGTGGAAGCAACATATTTCAACTTGTTTGAGATATTCAAAACTCTGCAACAAATATTTTAAAGAATTTCTAAAAAAAATAAGTCCAGAATCTAGCCACATGCCAAAGTACTTCATTGTGGAAACCATGTCTAAAGTTACACCTCCAAAACGCAAAACCGGAATGCGAACAACAAGTGCAATAGGAAAGAACACACATTTAATCTTGTCATAATAATTGTAAAGAAGTTTACTCTCTGATGCCCAATGTTTAAGAATCCGGCAAACCTTTATCAATTGTTGCTCTAGTCCAGTCACAGCGATTGACGCCAATTGCATCGTTGGCCACTGCCTGCACAGAGAATGAGTCCGATCATGGGTCATCTATAACAAGTTCTGTGATCAATATCGCCAGTAAATGTTCCATCACAACAAGCCAAAGAACAGGTCCCAAATGCGAGCCCTGTTGACAGCCTCGATGTAAGGCCAAAACCGTGTTGTTAATTTTCGGACAACTCCACTTTCTTGAAACAAGAAAGATTCCAGGGAACCAAGCATAATTGATTGCATTAGAAATATCAGTTGTCAGAATAATACGCTGCCGATTAGCACGTTTTGATTCTTTAAGACTATTGACCAGTATGTGAAATCACCTGCGGACAGTTTCTCCCATGACAATATCGAAATAGCATTTCATATAGTAACTGTTCAATAGGGACATAAAAGTGTTGCATTCCATCACTGTCTCTTAATCCGTTAGGGCTTAAGACCACAATAGGAGAGATAAAGTTGTTGACGTGCGCCCAGCCAAAGTCCATGGCAAGGGGACCCCTACAGCAAACGTGAGAGGAAGAAAAATGGGGGCCAGGGAACCACAGTCGAAGAAACCCATCCACCAAAACCACAAATTGCACCTCAAAACCAGCGTGGAGAAAAGACCAAGACACAGCCTAATACCAACATTAAATGAAAACCAAACACAACCAAAGTGCAGATGGCAACAAATTAAAACCACGATCCATGCTTCTGATGGAAGCAGGCAGAAATGGGACCATGTGGTAAAACAAGAAGTTAAGTATAAATTCTGAAAAGAGAGTGGACAGAAATGGCAACAAAAAAGAAAAAAACCTAACAACTGCTGTAAAAACCATTACAGACAAACAACAAACCACGTGGGGAAGCAAAAACAATGACCGGAAAAAAACAATGTCTCAGTCAGGAGGCGGAAGTTAAAAGTGGGAGCCGAGTAATCGCGAATGGAGTCGTTAGGCACACATGGAAGACCAGGAGACATCCTAATACCGATTTCGCATTGGTAAATTCTAGAGGCCCTGGCCATGCCAAGGAGGGCTGGGCACCATTTAATTAACCAGTGAGTGAGAAATCGGGCCGGCCTAGGCTGGACCAGTATTTCGAGATCCGGCCCGGCTCACACCAATGGTGAGACTGGCCGGGCCAGGCACGGCCAAGACCGCTTTATTAACTAAAGCAAAATTAGATTAGGACGGAGCCGGCATGTGCCACTTAAATCAGAATGGTTTATGAATGGTGCTGCAGTGTAGCGGCAGAAAGTGGAAAGTGTCAACTGCCACAAACCGACACATGGCAGCAGTGCTGTAAATAGTGATCAGCGAGCCGTGGAATTAACTAACGTGAAATTGGGCCGGCCGGACCAGCACTAGCCCCGATTGGTACAGGCTGGCGCGCCCCAGTCCGGCCTGGCCGCTTGAATTTACCAATGCGAAATCGGTATAACACATGGGAGATTTTAACACTGGGGACAGTGAAGAAAAAGAAGAAGAAGAGAAACAACGAAAACTGGGAGCTGGCTTAAGGATTAAGTGACGGGACAAAAGAGGTAACAACAAAGAGGAGCCAAACAAAACCATGATCCGTACCAGAGCTTAACCTGACGTTAACAGGATGATGCCTCCTAGACACGTTGCCGATGTGTTATGAAACACAAACACGATCAGGGGAACCCCAACAAACATTTATAGACTCAAACAAACCAAGTAAAACGATTGGCCCGTACCACAAAAACAAGATGACAGCAAGCACCGAAAAAACAACACTAAGTAGGTAGCTCAGCCAGGAAAAATCCCCAACTGAGGACCGAATCGAAAGGCAATGCTGCCAGGCTCCCCTACTGGGGTGCCGTACATACACTAGGCTAGTCCCCCCTAAACTGGGGTACCATCCCTCCGATCGATATAAAGAGACGGAAAGTATCACAACACAAAGGGCCTCTTAGATTGTGACCTTCAGGTTCCTGAACAACAGCACTACAAAGGATCTAAAATTCCAGACTAAATTTCCGGAGGCACTCGTCTTGATTCCACCACGCAAAGCCCCTAGGGATAATGCTCAGAGGAACTAGGCGCTAGCAACAGCACGCAAGGAGAGGTCACATTCACACAGGGCATGTTTGACATCCTTGGGGGATGTCCACAGGAACACTCAGGGTTCAATTTTCCAAAATGAGCGGAAACATATGACACAAAGTTCCCATGATCAGACACAATTTGTACGACCATCCTGGAGAAAGGCAGAAAGATTGTAGAGAATTCACTCAAGTACTGAAAGTTAGTCCCAGCGATGTTGCCTGGACTCATCCAACGAACTCCGCATGGGAGCACACGAATAAGACAGGGAGCAGGACGGGTGCAGAATGCCTCCCTCTGCTGTATAGAATCCCTAGCCTCATGATCACCCTTCTCGTTGCCCGGATGGCCAACGTGGGCCTTTATCCAAACTAGGCGGAGATCGCTGACAGCACTCAATTCAGAAAACAACACTTCCGCTAACAGCATCCGATAACAGAGGTACGGCTTGGAACACGGAGTAGTGGTCCGCAAGCGTGAACTGACCCGAACACACCGAAGAACGATGCAAGTACACAACAAAAGCACAACACACACAGATGGTTCCAAGCCAATACCCTCTTGGCCAATAACCCCCGGCCAATGCACCCTGGCCAATACCCTCATTGCCAATATCGCCCCTGGCAATTTCCTCCTGAAAAGTTTTATTGCTGCAAATTTTCTTAAATTCAACTTTAAGAAAAGAGATTGTAGGAAAAAATAGCATAAAAAAGATCATGAAGGATATGTGTATTATTAAAAAAAACGCGTAAGCATATAAAGTACCTATGTAAGCCTTAAAACCGTAAAGCTGTAAAGGAACAGATATTTAAAAAAGACATGTAAGCCATCAGTGTCGCTGTTCAAAAGGATGTCGAGCATCCCAAAAAAACTAGGTGGAGCTTCTTTTACACGTATTAGTGCGGCGCTGATGCTTACATGTCTTTTTCTTAATATCTGTACGATTAGAGCTCTAAGTTTTTTAACGCATACAGCTGTATTTTATATGGTTAAGCGTATTTTAACACTAATATCTGTTCTTTTTTTGGCAGGACCACAACTACATTTTTTTGGCTCGGGGAAACCATGATAGTGAGGACCTCCTTCAACAAAAATTGTAGGACTTATTTATTCTTTTAAGGATTGGCCTTTTATTTTGTGTATTCATTATTTTTGAAAAGCTATAAACTGTGTTTTTCTGTCTTTTTGGAGGGCCCCTAACAGGTGCAACCCGGGTTCGATGTTTAGTTTGGAAGGTTAATGCCGATACTTGCACTAGCTTTGACCTATTATAGTTAAGAGCAGATTGTAATGTCAATGCTCTTCGAGGTTAAAAACATGGCAGGTTCGATTTGAGCTGCAAAGACGAATTGTTTGTAGGGATTGATAGTACGTGTGACAGCTCCCCAGTGCCAACCCCACAGTTAAGGGACTTGCATGAAAATGTGTCGTGGGGGTTGTCAAGGGACTGTGGGCATTCCAAATTAAACTAATGGAACAAGGCTAGTAGTCGTGGTTCAGTTTTGGTGATGATTTAATGTTAAATATTGACGATCGTATGCTCAGGTTCGCCTGAATTTCAAAGGCGACACTAACCTTGGCTTAGGGCCCTAAATGGAATGGCAACGGTATTAGGCTTACTTGGGAAAATTTGGATTAAGTTAGTTTTGGGCTATTTCATATTTTGACTGCTAAACTAAGTAACTACGGGGTTGCAGTGTTGAACTAGCAACAGGGTTGGTCAGGTTTGAATTTAAATTTGGGGATTGGGGAGATTGGGAAAAATTCTAATTAAATGGCCGAAATTACTTTTGGATCTGTGATAGCTGGAGGCCAGAGGTAGAATGACTTCAAAATCGGTTCATCCCCTAATTGTTGAGAGCACCGGATAGAAACCCAAGCAATCTGGAGGCATTACAATTGTTGATGCACACTTACTACAAATAATTGGTCACATAACACCATTCTGCAAACAATGGGAATTACTTTCGAAGTTACAATGAGTTGTTAAAAATATGACGTCATCTTGGGCTTGAATTCGTAAGTGATGTCATACATGGGACTCCATTGGGGTTGCATGGTTTCAACATTGGTAGTTCGTATAAACCTCACAACAGTTTACCAAATTTCCTTCTTTTTCACGATCTGCAGTAATTTGTTGGTCAAGCATCAGGCAGGTTGCACACTGCACAGGGGGACGCTGGGGACCCATTGGGGTATTCATGGAGGTTCCATTGCTGGTTTGTTTGTACTGCTAAGAATGACTTGTGTACCAAATTTCATGCTTTTAGCTCGATTTGCAAGAATTTGTTGGTCAAGCTGCAGGGAGCACATTGGTGGTGGGGGACGCACTAGGATCCTTGAGAAATTTTATGGAAGTTTCATGACTGGTTCGACTTGAGCTGCTAAGAATGACTTGTGTAAAAATGTTAAGCTTTTAGCTTAATCTGCAAGAATTTGTTGGTAACCTCAGAGAGGGGGAACAGGAGAGTGCATGAGGTCCTAGACGAGTGCAATATTTCAAGCCCAGGCTTTCCGTCACAAGAATATTGTAATTACATCAAAATAGTATTCGAAAGACCCTAGGCCCTATGTTTTAAGCTAAGAAATTGAAAATCGGCTCAGTGGTTCGAATACCAGTTGAGGGAAAAGATTCCCAACAACAACAACAATAACAAGAAGTGGCCGTACTGTGTTTACGGAACGGTTTGATTGTTGTCATTAAAATTGTTAATGCAGTGAAATAGTTACGACACGACCCCAATTAGCGAAATTCGTTGGTCTATGTCAATTCTGGATACAACTCTCAACGTTTGTCGTTTAACATGGAAGTTCATGCTGATGCTTACGTAAGGGGGGTCCTCGATGTCAGAAAATAGACCTTAGTGATGGAATTGTGTCATATGAAAGTGATTAAACTTAAAGATCACCTGTAGTATGTTACAGAATAAAATTCACAAACATGCATTAAAACTCAACATTTCAGCTTATCGTAGAACCATTATCAACATTATTCAGAGTAAAAACAATACTAAATTACACAAGGTAATCATGTTAACAAGACAGCACTTGCTAGGACGTGTTGAAAACAGAACCGTTCAAATAAAAATTTAAAAACTAGTGGGGACTTCGATGTGTGCTGTGGCAATCACCAATATGAGTTGAGTTCAGTATTTACATAGGATTACAGTAACCCCTCTGGTATCAGAATTTGTCAACTTTAAATTTTCTTTACAAAGCAGAAAAAGTTGTAACTAACATGGATTCCTATAAGCCACGAATGAAAAGTGTTACCAAGGGTCAGTGGTTGCTGTACAAAACAGCTGTGGGGTGCCATCTCTGTAAACACGGTGCATTTACCCCACCCCAAGAAAAGTTTAACGGGTTTCGAACAGGTTTAACGGGTTTTGGTCGGGTTTTGGACCACGACCACATCATCCATGAATTTAGAGGTGACATGCACAGAAAGTGTAACTTTGCTTAGACTTTGAACAATAACACAGTGGTTGTTATACATAATTTCTAAAAATACGACAGGCATTTCGTTGTGAAGGCTTTAAATTTGTTTAAATATTTAAATGCTCTGCATAATGTGAGGATCATCCCTAAGAACCAGGAAAGAATCAGCAGCATGAAATTAATTGGTTTTACTATCATCGATAGTGAAGCGTTTATGACGGCATTGTTGGAAACTTTAGCATCGTACTTAAAGCGCTTTAATATTAAGGACAAGCTTTTCGAAGGTGAATCGATGGAACTCGTACGAGGCTTTAGGCGAAAAGGTGTGTTTCTGTATAAATACCCGAAAAACGTAGAAGTGTTTGAGGAGAAGTGTTTACCTCCCGTGTCAGCGTTTACCTCATTGTTGAAAGGAGCGATCCGGACCGAATCTTACGAACACGCGATGAAAATGTGGGATTTAGGCAAATGCTAAACGTTTGGAGATTACCACGACCTGTATTTATGGATAGACGTCGGGCTTTTAGCTGATGTCTTTGAAAACTTTAGAGTGACGAGTTTGGCTAGTTACGGATTAGGCCCCTCCCATTACATTTCTACACCCCCCCCTATCTTGGGATGCAGAGCTCAATTGGACGAGAGTGTCTTTGTATCTTTTCACTAACATTGACATGTATCTTATTGTGGAAAGGGTATAAGAAGCAGTGTCACGTTTACAGCTAGAAGATATGCTAAAGCCTACAACCCGTGTATGCCATCCACCTTCGATCCTGATAAAAAGAATTCTTACATTTTATTTTTGGAATTCAACAGCTTGTACGGTTCTTTAATTTGCAGGTATCTACCGACTGGAGAGTACAAATGGGTGCTGAAAAATCGGTTTGAGGATGTAAATCTCGACAATTATGAAGACGATTGATACGGGGCTGATATTAGAAGTGGACTTGGAATATCCGGAGATGCTTTACGCTTCGCACAATGATTTTCCGTTAGCCCCAGTGCACATGAAAATCACAAATTCCATACTTTCTCCTTTCAACTGTCGGGCAATCGAGAACTTGCGGTTAATGTACAGCAAAGGCCTACAGTTAACAACTAACCTTCGCTCAAAGACAAAGTACGTGGTGCACTACAGGAATTCGAAATACTTCAATTCTCTCGGCATGGTTCTCAAAAATATGCACAGCGTAATCAGTTTTAAGCAAGCACCTTGGCTGAAACTTTATATCGAGTTTAATAACGAGAAACGGCAAGCAGATACTAACGATTTTGAGAAAATTGATCCAGTTCCTGGCCTATACCCCTATAGGAATTTTTGAGTGGACGGATGAAACCTGTTACAGGCGTCAGGTACATTATAACAGATTTAAAAAAACAGAAGTAGACATCTGAGAAACTTCATCCGAATTTTCTAGCCCCAATTTTCCAAAATTGCCTTTTTTTCAATGAAATTAAACATACCTTTATGAGTTCACATGTGATATCGGATTCCAAAAGAGTTACACCGGCTTCTGGATGATTAAAACATGTTTGTAATCTAGCCACCTGCATAATGATACTAACTTTATGTACATATGTCAGCCGAAAATGGTTAAGAAATACGATGTATGCAAATCAATACAAAATCGTACAGTACTACTTAGCATACAACACTTACAGAGGCTAGCAGTAAATGCGTTTCGAAACAATTAAACAATATGAAAAGAATAGATACCCACCTTTCAGAAAATTCTAAGTATGTCCATTTCGGACTATTAGATGGCTCCCGAGAGCATTTTGAATTTGAAAATCACAGCACGCTTTCGCCGCTATGCCATTACCTCTTCACCTTTAAATGGGATTAGGACAGTCCGTATCTAAGTTAAACGATTTCAGTTAGGGTTGATGGAAAGAATAGATCACAACCTTTCAGAAAATTCTAAGCATGTCCATTTCGGGCTATTAAAGAGTTCTCAAGAGCACTTTGAATTCGAAAATGACCTTACGATTTTGTTACCATGCCATTTCCTCTTTACCTTTAAATGGACTTAGGACGGTCCGTAGCTAAGTTAGACGACTTCGGTTAGGGTTGATGGAAGAACTAGATCCCCACCTTACAGGAAATCCTAAGTATGTCCAATTCAGGCTATTAGAGGGCTCCCGAGATCACTTTGAATTCGAAAATCACAACATGCTTTCGCTGCTATGCCATGACCTCCTCACCTTTAAATAGACTTAGGGCGGTCCGTATCCAAGTTAAACGATTTTGGTTAGGGTCGATGGAAAGAATAGATCACCACCTTTCGGAAAATTCTAAGCATATCCATTTCGGGCTATTAGAGGGCTCCCGATATCACTTTGAATTCGAAAATCACCGCACGCTTTCGCTGCTATTCCATTACGTATTCACCTTTAAATGGGCTTCAGACAGCCCGTATCTAAGTTAAACGATTTCGGTTAGGGTTGATGGAAAGAATATCTCACCACCTTTCAGAAAATCCAAAGCATGTCTGTTTTGTGCTATAGAGGGCTCTCGAGAGTACTTTGAATTCGAAAATCACCACACGCTTTTGCTGCTATGCCATTACCTTTTCACCTTTAAATGAGCGTATGACGGTACCTTTTTCATAAATACAGATGCAAATTTATTTACGTTGCCTTTTGGACTTTGTCAATCAGCCTGAGCGGGGAATCGGACCCACGACCTTTGAAACCAAAGACCGAAGTCCTACCGCTGTGCCATACTGACACAGCCTTTTTCAAGAGTCAAATAAATACAGATGCAAACTTATTTACGTTGCATTTTGGACTTATATGTCATAATTCCTGAGCGGGGAGTCGAACCCATGACATTTGAAACCTAAGGCCGAAGTACTACTGCTGTGCCATGCTGACACAGCCTTTTTCAAAAGTCAAATAAATGCAGATGCAAACTTCTTTACGTTGCATTTTGGACTTATATATCAGACTGCCTGAGCAGGGAATCGACCCACGACCTTTGAAATCAAAGGCCGAATTCCTACCGTTGTCGCATACTGACATGGCTTTTTTCGAGAGTCAAATAAATACAAATGCAAACTTATTTACATTGCTTTTGGACATTATGTCAGACTGCTTTAGCGGGGAGTCGAACCCACGACCTTTGAAACCAAAGGCCGAAGTCTTACCGCTGAGCTGTACTGACACGCCTCAATAGTAGGACTTCGGCCTTTGGTGTCAAAGGTAGTGGGTTCGACACCCCGCTCAGGCATTCTGACATATAAGTCCAAAATGCAACGTAAATAAGTTAGCATCTGTATTTATTTGACTCTTGAAAAAGGCCGTGTCAGTATGACACAGTGGTAGGACTTGCCTTTGGTTTCAAAGGTCATGGGTTCGATTCCCCGCTCAAGCTGTATAACATACAAGTCTAAAAAGCAACGTAAGTAAGTTTGCATCTGTATATATTAAAAAGGTACGGTCATGCGCTCGTGTAAAGGTAAAAGGTAAAAGCGTAAAAGCGACAAAAGTGTGTGGTGATTTTCGAATTCAAAGTGCTCTCGGGAGCCCTATAATGACCCGAAATAGACATGGTTTGGATTTTCTAAAAGGTGGTGAGATATTCTTTCCACCACCCCTAACCGAATTCGTTTAACTTAGATACGGGCCGTCCGTAGCTCATTTAAAGGTGAAGACGTAATGGAATAGCGGGGAAAGCGTGTGGTGATTTTCGAATTCAAAGTGATCTCGGGAGCCCTCTAATAGCCCGAAATGGACATTCTTAGAATTTTCTAAAAGGTGGTGATATATTCTTTCCATCAACCCTAACCTAAATCGTTTAACTTGGATACGGACCGTCCTAAGTCTATTTAAAGGTGAAGAGGTCATGGCATTACGGCGAAAGCGTGTTGTGATTTTCGAATTCAAAGTGTTCTCTGGAGCCCTTTAATAGCCCGAAATGGACATACTTAGGATTTTCTGAACTGTGGGGATCTTGTCTTTCCATCAACCCTAACTGAAATAGTTTAACTTAGATATGGACTGTCCTAAGCCCTTTTAAAGGTGAAGAGGTAATAGCATAGCAGCGAAAGCGTAAGGTTATTTTCGAATTCAAAGTGCTTTCGGGAGCCCTCTAATAGCCCGAAATGGACATACTTAGAATTTTCTGAAAGGTGGGGATCTATTCTTTCCATATTGTTTAATTGTTTCGAAAAGCACTTACTGCTAGCCTCTGTAAGTGTTTTATGCTAAGTAGTACTGTACGATTTTGTATTGATTTGCATACATTGTATTTTCTTAACCACTTTCGGCTGACATATATACATAAATTTAGTATCATTGTGCAGGTGGCTTGATTACAAACATGTTTTAATCATCCAGACGCCGATGTAACTCTTTTGAAATACGATATTACAAGTGAAAGCATAAAGGTATGTTTAGTTTTATTGAAAAAATGGCCATTTTGGAAAATTGGGGCTGGAAAATTCGGATGAAGTTTCTCAGATGTCTACCTCTGTTTTTTTTAATCTACTATAATGTGCCTGACCCCTGTAACAGGTTTCATCCATCCACTCAAAAATTCCTATGGGGGTATAGGCCAGGGACAGGACTAAAACCTCTACAGATTGATGAATAATTCGATTTTTGGTAAGACGATTGGAAACAAATGCAAGTGATCAGACAACGAAACAGTAAGCCATCAAGTACGCTTCTTACCCCTGCACCGCGAGTTTCACGTCTTTAAGCGAGGATTTGTTAATTTTTACAAAGATACCCTCATACAACATTTTGACAAGCACATAATGGTTGGGTTTAGCGTTTTGGAACTGTCAAAGTTATTAGTCTACCGGTTTCACTACAACCACATGATGAAAAGATATGGATCGGAGAGTTCTAAACTCCTAGTTTCAGATACGGATAGTTTGTGATATGCAATAGAAACCGATGATCTTTACAAAGACATGGAAGAGGCTGCATCGTTGTTCGGCACATCTGACTACCCAAAGACCATTTCTTACACACCAACGTCAACAAAAACGTATTGGGGAAGATGAAAGACGAGAGCACGTGTTGTCCAATTTCAGAGTTTGTAGGTTTAAAGTCTAAGCTCTACAGCGTTTTCTAATCAGATGGAAAGAACAAAATGTCATGCAAAGGCATTAAGAAAACAGCACAAGACGTGGACGAAATGTAGAAGAATGGGCTGTTTAACAATAGCGTCGTCAAAACTCTAGGGTCTTACATTCGTTCGGAGGCACACGAACTAAATCAGTCACCATCAACAAGTTAGCTTTCAGTCCTTACGACGACAAGAGATCGGTCTGTGTCGATGCAGTCAGTACTTTCGCATATGGATACATGAATTCAGCTTAAACTATCTACATTATCCACCCAGTTGCTGTATTTGGAATCGTTGCCTTTCCATTTAACGATATAACGCATTTTCCCATCTTTTCCTTTCTTTTTACGTAAAACTTGCTCCACTAGAAATAAACTTGAAACTAGGGTTTTTTGAATTTCCTGTTCGTAGAAACCTGCAAGCACCGTTCACTCGACTCATCCTTTAAAACTAAGTAACTGATTGGGTTTTTTGCAGATTAAGGATCATGAAAACTTTCTTAGTAAAATTTTTCAAATATCCTTTATTACATTTTTTAAACTTTAGAAATCCTGACTTTATTTCCTACGACGAATTTTGGTTTCTTCCGCAGATGTTTAGAACTAGTTGTCTGAACAATGGTTCATAACGATTGGTCATTTCCCTAGGTTTCAGTTTTGTGGTGGAATGAACCATGTCGTTGTAATGTGAAACCAACTCGTTAATAATGGGTTTCCACGTGTAATTGCCCTGCCTGGTGAATCTTTTCCACATTCGAATTTTCAGCGTTTTGTGAAAGCGTTCTACCACGCTCGCTTTCTTCTCAGAGTATGTAGAGTAAATGTTGATGTTATGGCACTTAAGTATTGCTTTGAGTATTGCTTAAGTATTCTTTATTGTATAACTCACTACCTAAATAAACTTGTAAATTTTTAGGTGGGTCGCTCGTACAAGTATCCCATTTTTTTCCCATTCAGAACTTTATTTTTGTTTGCAGTTTTTAATGATCGATGCGGCTGATTTTTATCTCCACGGAAGTGAAGGATCCTTGGGTACTTTTTGAGCTTTGGGCGTTAGCATTTCATCAGTCTTTGGTTTAAATCTCAGCTTTAAGAGTAGGCAGTATCATGTTCTTTGCACACCTCGTCGAGTTTATTTATTCCTTTGTCTACTCTAGATAATTTCTTTTCTAGCTTAGTTTCAGGTAACAATATTGATACTTCAGCAAATGTAATTCTATAGACAAATGGTCAATTAGTTTATTTACAGATATCTTTCCCAGATTTCACGACGGAAGATTTTTTTGTTCCACATTTATTACAAAACACTACTTCCATTTGTCTGTTATTTTTCAATATTGAAATCGTAGGAAGTTCGGGTAGTTAGATTTGTTCTGTTTACATTTCACGCAAAACTTCGTCTTGGTTGCTTTCCTTTTTTATTATACAAACACGTTTTTATCCTAAACCTAAATTTTGATAAGCGATATTCTTGTCATGAATGGTCATGACACGTCATCGTTCCAATTTTACAAACATTTCTATAATTTCGTTCCTGTAACCATCGTGCCCCACGCGAGTTGATCCATACAAGAATTTCAATCTCCTGACCAGGTCGTCAGGATCGTCGTAGTACTTGTAATCCAGCGTTCTAGCATACCCGTTTTTTTTAAACTTTGATGGTCCCCTTTTTCTTTGTTTTCATATTGTCGACGAGTGCATATTATTGGTGCTATTATCAAGGCGTACTTGGCACCACAATTTGACTTGGGTTTTCGAGTACCCGGAAAGTCGTTTTGATATAAGGCATTTGTATTTTTCAAAAGAGACTCGTAAGATGCCTTGACATCGGGTGGATATGTAGTTTCATTCAGGTCTTTAAAACCAGCAAACCCCAAAGTGCTCGTCGTCCCGGGTACTCTTTGCCACCAACAATAATATCGTTCTCGAATATTTGTATGGGTTTATTCGCTATGTTCAGTTCTCCAGTTTTCATGTCATATTGCAGTCCGAAGACTGGGTTGGAATCTGTGGGCTTTTCGAAAAGTTTGAGCAGGAAATATTTCACTGTTTGCCCTACGACTTAAGTAGGGTAATAACGCGATTGAATTGTCCCTCCACCCTCCACCCACAACCGGAAGTGACGTCATTACCCCACTTCCAGTCACGTGATCAAAGTAGGGGTATTGACGTCACTTCCGGTCAGGTGATGAAAAGTGGGGGTAATGACGTCACTTCCGGTTTTCATCGATCTGGAGGATGGTGGAAAAGTGTCTTTTGCTACCTTTTTTTTTCGTTCTCAATCTGTAGGATGGTGGAAAAGTGTCTTTTGCTACTTTTTTTTTTCGTCAATTTGGAGGAGGGTAGGAAGTGACGTCATTACTCCCACTTTTTCAGTTTTCATCAATCTGGAGGATGGTGGGAAAGTGCCTTTTGCTACTTTTTTCCATCCTTTTGCTACCTCACCTATGACGTGAGCCTAATGACGTCACTTCGTCATGTGATCAAAGTCGGGGTAATGACGTCACTTCCGGTTTTCATTAATCTGGAGGATGGTGAAAAACTGTCTTTTGCTACCTTCTTTTTTAGTTTTCATCAATCTGGAGAGGGTGGAAAAAGTGCCTTCTGCTACCTATTTTTTCGTTCTTAATCTGAAGGATGGTGACTTTTGCTACTTTTTTTCGTAGAGAGGAAGAGGGTAGGAAGTGACGTCCACTTTTTTTAGTTTTCATCAATCCGGAGGATAGTGCCTTTGCTACTTTTTTTCGTTTTCATCAATCTGAAGGACCCCTCCCCATGACCGTTCACGTATTAATGGCTTGACCAGACTACCCTCTAGGTCCAGGTGTACTATTTAGCACCCTCTAGTTCCAGGAGTACTATTTAGCACCCTCCACAACCGGTTGTAGCACCCCCTAGGATCATGTATACTAATTAGCACCCAGTAGGACCGGATGTACTATTTAGCATCCCCTGGGATCAAAAATTTCGAAGTAAAACAAAAACTTAACTATTTTTAATGATACTTTACGATTAATAACAAAAAAGAAACATGGATTCGAGTTCAATAATTTTAATGGAAATAGGTGCCGAACTGAGTTGCAATTTAAAAACTCCCATATACTTAGACCCTAAAAAAGAGTATGAAATGGCACTCGTCTCCTTGGATACGTACTACAGTATTTTCAACGTGCACGCTGACAATAACGAATTTTTGTACACCATCGATGGTGGCACGAATTGGATCGAGGTGCGAGTCGTTCCCGGCCCTTACGAAATTTCAGACTTGAATAATTTTATACAGTCTACTTTGGAAGGAAGTGGTCACGAAAAAAATGCCATCGTTTTAGAACCGAACCATAATACTTTAAAAACTAATTTGGCTATAAATAATCCACTTTACGGCGTTTCGTTTCTGGGAGATAAAAATTTAGGAACTGTTTTAGGGTTCCTTCGGGGAACTTACACTAAAACTCAGCAAGGTCAAAAATCCGTGGATATAATGGGGCTCAAAACAATTTTCGTTCAAACCAACATAATCGGGTCTTCGTACGTGAATGACGACACTCAACCTTGCATATACGCTTTTTATTCGGCAGTGCCACCGGGTTATAAGATGATAATTTCCCCTCAAAATTTATTATACCTTCCCGTAACTACTGACAAGATTCGTAATATCCGTATTTAGTTAACTTCTCAAGATAACGAAATGATAAATTTAAACGGGGAAACCCTTACCGTCAGACTTCATCTGAGGTCTAAAAAATAATTTTGTATATATTAAAAAAAAAGAATGTTAGTATTCGAAAGAAAAAAAAGAATAATTGGAAAAGGATTCGTCGTAGATAATAATCAATTAAGGGCAAAAAACGCAGCATTCATCAAATTTATAACGAGATCGAGAAGATGAGTTTAACGGAACATTACCTCGATATAAACGAATCTTTACAACAAGTTTCTTTTATGGAGAGCTACGCATTTCACGAATATAATCCGATAGTAGGAACCAATCTAAACAACGTCAATTCAGAAATTAGAATCGTAATCGAAAACCAGGATTTGTTCCTACACGTCGCGAATAGTTATCTTCTGATTAAAGGCAGGTTACTGAATGCCGACGGTTCTAGTTTTGCCGATGCGGACGTAGTGTCTCTCATCAATAATGGTTCCATGTACCTGTTTTCCAGCATTAAATATCACTTGGGGGATAAGCTAGTTGATGAGTCAAATTACCCCGGTTATAGGACTCTCATGAATGGTCTCCTTACGTATGGTTCGACCGATCATGTGTCATTGCTGGGGAACTGCTGGGCGTTAGATGCGGCAGAATCTTTCGCGGCCAGTTTAAACGATAACATCGGATTCAAATTACGGCATTCCATCATCGTGAAGAAAACGACTCCTAAAGGGAGCTTCTCATTAGCCATTCCCTTAAAACACTGCATGGGATTTTTCGAAAATTATGACAAGGTGCTGTACGATGCCAAGCATGTCCTAACATTGTCTAGGGCGAGCAATGACGACGCTGTATTCAGGGCAGCTGCAACAGCCGTTGGGAAAGTCGAATTGAGTAATGTTTCGTTGCACGTACCGCACTTTACCACATCCGACGAACAAAAACTCAGGCTTTTTAGTTACAAAGAAGAAGGGATGAACGTGGACTTGGATTTTAGGCACTGGCATTATGATAGTTGCGAACTTCCTCAGAGCACTAGTTTCACATGGCGCGTGCTTACTACTTCGGCCGTTGAAAAACCGAGGTGGGTTATTCTAGCTCTTCAGACTAATAGAAAAGATGCACAAACTAAAAATCCAGCCGTATTCGATCACTGCAGTCTTCAAGATGCTCACGTAACTTTAAATTCCGAACGTTACCCGTTCTTGGACTTGAACGTAAATTACGCTACAGGAGAATACTCGATCCTGTATAGAATGGCTCAAGAGTTTAGACGCGCTTTATACGATGTCGGGGACTTGTGTATCGATTCGGTGCAGATTAAAAAGACGTATCGTGTAGTGGTTTTGGACTGTTCCAAGCAATCGGAGAGACTTCAGTCCGGCATAGTCGACGTACAAGTAAAGTTGAAATTTAACGCCGCGGTTCCAGGTAACACGACGTGCCACGCGCTGTTGATCGGTGATAGAAAAATGAGTTTAAAATTGGATAAAGGCAAAGTCGAAGTGATTTATTAAAAAAAGAGAGATGGTGAAACAAAAACCGAAAACAAGTAAAATCGGGAAAAAACGGAGTAGGGTAAAAACAAAAAAGATCGCAAAACGAGGTGGGTTTTTGCCATTGTTGGCATTGCTGGGACCCATCTTAGCCGGTGTAGGTGGTCTAGCCGGAGGTGCCGCCAGTATCGCAGCTGCAGTTAAAAAGAGCCAGAACGATGCTAAGATAATGGAAGAAATGGTGAGACATAACAAGAAGATGGAGGGTTCGGGGTTGAAACGTAAAAAGAAAAAAAAAGCGAATCGTGTCAGAGGGCTCTTTCTAAGGCCAGTGAAGGTTAGATCGATTTTACTAAACCGTTAACGAATCTCGATTTAAACAGAATAGTCAAAGTTTTGAAAATTCCTAAATACAGAGGTACTTTTAGCAAGGATCGTCTGCCGTTAAAACCTAAACCTCATGGCGAATGCGGCATCGTTAATCTCGAAAATTTTCACGATGGAAGTGGAAGTCATTGGGTGTCTTACTCGACAGTTACTGACATACCCTGTTATTTCGACAGTTTCGGCAACCTCAAACCACCGACATCCATTTCGGAGTATTTGGGTCCCGTTAAATACAATTACGACAGGGAGTAAAATTTTAATCAAACATTGTGCGGTCATTTCTGTTTATTTTTTCTAAGTTTCTCGTGCAAGGGATATGATTACGAAGTTATTTTAAGAGGGTTAGCTCTTTAACTCGCTTATCCCCATTTTTCTTCTTATGGATCTGCAGGTCTCTGCTTTGACCATGGTATACAACGAGTCTTGGTTAGGTATATATCTATCGGGTAATCTTTATCGTCCGTGCTTGCCGTATCAGCAATTATATAAATCGTGTTACCATCACACACGATGATCGGTATTTCAGTTATACTTAGAGTTGATGGTTGGAGAAGTCTCTCGAAACCGAGATAAACTTGAAATCCTTTGTTTTTGGGTACAATTTCTGACAAATCAAAAAAATGAGTTATTAAACACCGAATCTTTATATCTGGAGGTTCTGAACTAGGTATATAGTCTCCGCTATTTCCTATATTCATTCCCAGGATATACCAACCAGATGTTGATAAGTAGTATTGGCGAGGATAGTTATTGTTACACGTAAAAAAGTAACCTTTAGGGTAAGGACTAGTTCCGCGAAAAGTAACTATACAGTCAATACGTGGATTTATATATCTTTCCATCACAAAACCGACATTGTCAAAATGATTCTTGGTTCCTCCGTGGTTGGAGGGAGCGTAAATTTGATTCATCTATTTTTTGCATCGAGTACCCAATCCTCGTCCTCGTTCAACGCCGATTGAAGTTTGTCTATTTCGTAGGCATCTTTAATAACCTCGAAGAAATAATCTCTATTAACAGCTTCCGAAGGGCTTTCGGGGTCGCTAGGTTGTTGATTCGTTTTTTTTCGTCGAATATTTCGCGAGAGTCCATAATCAAGGCATTGTCAAGTTTGGTTTCTAATTTGTTTATACCAAGAAGCTTCGTATCGACGTATTCTTTATTCGCCACATCTTTAGATTGTGCGGGGGATGCCAGATCCTTGATTCGTCTATCTTTCGCCTAATTTTATCTAAATTTTTTACATCTATCAACTGAGAATAAGTCACCACATCTTCGGGATCTACACCAGCAGCAAGATTAGTTAAGCGATTCATTCGCATGTCCGATACAGTTTTTGAATCGACGTAATCCTTAGTCGCCGCATCCTTAAATTGCGAAGGAGTTGCGAGATCTTGAATACGTTTCTTTTCAGCGTTAAAATGTCCATCTGCATCTTTCTTCAATCCTACGTCGGCTTTAAATTTTTTTCGTTTTCTAATCGGTAAATTGGGAATAAATTACGACATCTTCGGGTTCTGTAGCAGCTCCGACTTTAGTCAGTCGCTTATTCTGCATGTCGTAATCATGGTTCAGGCATAATATAAATCCTATACCCGGAACCCCTTTCACATCTCTTTGCGTTCGTTGCAAAGACTGTCCGAATTTATTAACCGGCATTTTGACGATTCTTTTTTTATATATAAACAAAAGGAATAAGAAATGTCTCATTCTACCTGGTACTGAAATCTTTCGAGTCTGTTGCAATCAAATTCTCTAGAAGTTAAGACGGAAAATGCGACGAATTTAAAAAATGGAGTAAAGTACATCTTATGTCCTTCCGTAGAATTCGAGGATTTAAAAGGAATAGGTTCTCCCATTTTGAACAAAGATTCCGGGTGTAAGGGATGGATTTCTCCGTCGACCCCCGAATCTCAAACCGCGATAAAAAATCTTAAACGATACATCTGCGAAAAATTAGAAATTGAACCCGACGAGCAGAAACCCGTTTCTCTAACGATGTTCAGTTACCCAAATTACTCGCACCCAGCTTCCACCTGCTACCCATTTTGTCAAAAGGCAGACGGTGAGTCGGATAATTCGCTGTGTCTCAGAACGTGGGTGTACAACAACATCCACAAAACTAAAGGAAAACTTAACAAAAACGTTATAGAAAAACCGTGGTTGAACTTGGCTCCGTGCGGAAGTATGTACTTGTCGGAAGTTAGTGGTAAAATTATCTCCGTGTACATCAGCAACGACGCTCCCAGAACCGTAAAACTTTGGTGTAACGTAGATTACGGAGTCATCGAATCTAATACATTCAACGAAAAGTTTTCGGATAAAGACTTTATGAGTTTGATTTCTGAATAAGAAAAAACGATGGATATTCAAAATTACGATTTCTTTGTGCCGATCAAGAAACCTAAAAGTCATCCATTTCTCCCTTTAAACATCAGATGCATGATGCAAACTGCGGAAAGACGAACTTACTGTTTAATTCTATCTGTAACGAGGGATGGTTGGATTACGACAGATTATACGTGTACAGCAAAACTCTGTGTCAAACGAAATACCGAGCTTTACAGTCTATATTTTCCGAAATTGAGGGAACCGTAGGATGGGAGATTGCGAGTTTTCACGACTCTCAAAACGATTTAATTCCTCCTGAGGAGTTGGACACCAAGTTTCGTAATCTCGTGGTTTTTGACGATATTCTTTTAGACAAACAAAAAAACATAGAACGTTGCTTCGCTCAAGGCCGGCATTCTAACGCCGACGTTTTTTATTGCAGTCAGTCTTACACCAGAATTCCCAAACAAGTGGTTAGAGATAACGCCAATTTATTAGTCGTATTTCCCGTGGAAGATTTAAACCTGAAACATATATACAAAATCACGTTGGTCCTGACATGGAATTTCTGGAGTTTAAAACGTTGTTTAGAACGTGTTAGGACGATCCGTACCGGTTTTTATCGATCGACAAAACGTTAAATGAGGGACGTTACAAACGTACGTTTTCGTTCGATGACAAACGAAAGAAAAAAGGATAACATGGAAAAGAAACGTGAAATAGTAAATCTCAAAAAACGTTTACGGGAAAAATTTTTGAATCAACGTTTGGACGAACGAGATCAAGAAGAATATTTACAAGAATTTTTTAAACCCGTCGTTAATACTTTGAAACCTACTGTTGTTAATCCACCACCACCCGTAACGAGTCCTGCGAAACCTATTGCCGGTTTTCCAACGAGAAAACGACTAAAACGTATACGAATTATTACTCCCATAAAAAAACTTATAAATCCGAGGATGAAGATGATGAAGAGTGGGAAACCGAGTGGGAAAACGAGACGGAGAAGTTTGAGTCGCCAAAACTTTCCGTCGAGCATTCAACTCCGATAGCGCGAGATCCCAATCTTTCCAAATACTCGACTCCAGCTACGCGAACCGAATACACATCTATCAGTACGGGTTTGAAAGTCACCCCCTCACTTTCAGCAATACAAAACAGACGCGTGTCGGCGCCTCCAGAACTTCCAAATTTCCCAACCCTGAGATTTTTGGATAGTCTGTTACCTGGCCAAGTCATAGGGCAAACGGCAAAATATTTCCTGATGAAATTTTTCGAAAATCTCAAAGAGACCGATCCTGTCTTCGGACTGCAATACGACATGAAAACTGGAGAAATGAGCATCGCTAGTAAACCCGTAAAAATATTCGAAAACGACATAGTGGTCGGTGGTAATCAGTACGTGGGAAGACGAGGACTTTGGAGTTTGCTGGTTTTTACGGATTTGAAGGAACCGTCATACGCTCCCGAAGTTAAAGCGAGTTACGCTTCTCTTTTAAAAAACACACACGTTATCTACCAAAACAACGATCCGGGCACTCGAAAACCTAAGTCGAATCGTAGTGCCAAGTACGTGTCGATAATCGGTCCTATCTGGGAGGATATGAAAACGAAGAAAAAGGGAACTGGTATGGTTAAAAAAACCGGGAGTAGGGTGGTTTACAGGTACTACGACGATCTTAACAATTTGGTTGAAAGACTGAGGCTTTTGTACGGGTCAACCCAAGTGGGTCACGACGGTCACAAGAACGAAATGATAGAAATTTTATCGGAATTGGAACAACGAAGGGTCATCACAGCTAGAGAAAAAAAATCAGAATTTAGGTATACGATAAAAAAATTTTGTATAATAAAAAAGAGGCTAAGATGAAGTATTGCGTGAAATGTAAACGATCCACGCCTAACCGGCCCGAACCTACTACTATTATTACATCGAAAAATAACAGAAGTATGGAAGTCTACTTTTGCGAAGTGTGCGGAACGAAAAGAGCTTCCTTTATCAAGTCTGGGAAAGGAATCGTAAATAAAATCGTAGACCATTTACCGGTAGAAGTACCCGGATCCATTTACCCGGATATCAATATTGCGGACCTGGAACAAAACTAAATCAGAGATTAGCTAGAGGAGATCCTGGAATAAATAAACTGGATGAGGCGTGTAAAGAACACGACATCGCCTACTCAAAAAGTTCAAATTTAAACGAACGGCATGTCGCCGATGAAATTCTTATATCTAAACCTCGAAAAGTACGTAAGGATCCTTCGACCTCTTGGAAAGAAAAATTAGCCGCTGCGATCTTTAAAAAAATCATGAGGACGAAGCTCAAGTTCGGAATGGAAAGAAAAAAAACGAATTGGATCAACTCGTAAACGAACTCCACAAACCGACATGGAAACATTTTCCGAGGTGGAAAGTGATTGTGCGGAGTCTGAATGATCTATGGCAAGCGGACTTGGTGGAAATGATACCTTACTCTGGGTAGCCAGTTCGAATCCGGGTCATGCCACTCCGGCGAAACGTAAGAGCATAAAGGTGGCTTACTGAACTACGTTATTTCTAGTGTATGATTTTAGCTGTTGGCTTAATTTCCAATTTTCCATACCTTACTCTAATGTTAATAAAGGATTTATTTACCTATTGACTTGCATTAACGTCATGTCCAAGTTTTCTTGGGCCATTCCTCTTAAATCAAAATCCAGTGTAGTTGTTACGGAAACTTTTAAGAAGATTCTCAAAGGAACGATACCCCCTAAAAATTTACAAGTTGATTTAGGTAGTGAATTCTACAATAAAAACTTTAAAGCGCTCCTTAAGCGTCACAACATCAACATGTACTCTACCCACTCTGAGAAGAAACCGAGCGTTGTAGGACGTTTCAACAGAACGCTGAAAACTCGCATGTGGAAACAATTCACCAAGGAGGGGAACTATCAATGGGTACACATTATTGATGAGTTAGTTTCATGGTGCAATAACACGGTTCACTCCGCAACTAAAATAAAACCGAGGGAAGTAACCAAACGTCACGAATCGTCACTGAAAATTAAACCGAAACAATCGTTAAAAAAAACGCAAATTTGTCGTAGGAAATAAAGTCAGAATTTCTAAAGTTAAGAAAATTTTTGATGAAGGGTATTTACAAAATTTTGCTAATGAAGTTTTCACGATCCGTAAAGCACAAAAAAACCGACCCCGTTACTTATCTATTAAAAGACGAATTGAACGAACCGGTGCTCGGAGGTTTCTACGAACAAGAAATTCGAAAAACTCCCGTTCCCGATTTATTTTTAGTCGAGAAAGTAATAAGACGAAAGAAAGATACAGATGAAAAAATGATCTATTTCGTTAAGTGGAAGGGATATGATTCAAAATTTAATAGTTGGACGGATAATATTTGCAGTTTATCCTCTTAAGCACTCAAACTTCTAATATTATCGGTCTAAAAATTCACTCGTCAAGAATTTTTTTTCTCATCCTTCCAACTTTTTGTTCCTCAATATAAAAAAAGGATAAAACATTTTTGTTCCTCAATATTTCTTTAAAAAAAAATATAAAAATTTAAAGTTGTACCGTACATTTGTATTCCTCGTTATTTAAAAAAAGAATTTCTCGTTTCAGAAATGGACATTAAAACCGTTTTCACGTGCATTTATTGCCGAGAAACTTTCCGTACACAGCATCTGCTGCGAAACCATCTACGTTCGAATCACCCCTCTGACTGGGAAGAATTCGTTTGTTTCGTAGACGATTTACCCAATTATCTCAACAATCACTACCTTTCACGAACGCATGGACTTTGTCACCGAAGATACGAAATGCCACTGTTGGAAGAATTCGGTGATCCACTTCGCTTCTTCCTGTCTGCACACATGGCTTTGCAAAATCTGCTAGTAATTTGTCTGGAACAGATGGTTAATTGTAAGGTGCAGCTTTGTTTAGGAATCAAATTTTTTAGAAACGTGACATTATCGGAGACTGGTTTTTGGTCCAGATATTCGGAATTATACAACCTGAACGACATTTTCGCTGTATTGGACGAAGCATTCCGTAAAATTCAAGAATCCATCGACGTTTATGCCAGAGAAGGAAGTAGTTGGGCTTTAAAACGAATCACCAACTTGATCATTAGAGTGGCGGAGTATCGGCCGATGCGAGCTTCGTCGTATATTCCACTCCCTAGAAAACTCGAGGCCAAGGCGAAATCGGTGGTAAACGTTCAAAATCTAAACGATTCAAAATGTTTTCTATACTCTACGCTATCGTCGGGTTTGGGGTTAGACAGCACTAACCCCGTAGATTACGAAGGGATCGAAGACATGCTCGACACTAGCTCACTCTCTTACCCGACCAAGTTCGACGAAATTGAAAAGCATGGAAAGCTGAACGATCTTTCAATCAACATCGTCAGTTTTAACGATGACGAGGGATTATACCCGCTCAGAGTTTCCAAGAACTACGACGGACTACCCATCGACCTTCTCTCGTTGAGTGACGCGGACAACACCCATTACTGCGACATTACGGACATCGCTACGTTTTTACGATATCAAAGCTCGGAGACTCACGCTAAATACTATTGCCGAAACTGTTTCGCAGGATTTGGAATGGAGTGGATGCTTTTAGTTCATTGAAACGATTGCATCAAAATCAATCCTGCGCAAGCTCTCCGATTTAAAGCTGGAGGAGACAACTTTCTCGAGTTTCGACATTTTAACCATCAAAACTCCTTTCTTCGGATCATCTATGCCGACTTCGAGTGTCTACTCCTGGCAATCCACACTGCTCAACCGGGACCACCGACGAGTTCGACCACCCAAATTCATCGACACGCACCTTGCAGCTTCGGTTATGTCGTGATCGGTCAGAACGGGGAGATCGTTCATCGAGATTACTACTTGGGAGAAGATGCGTTGGAAGATTTTTATAAACGCATGAAGACAGAAGAGTGACAATATAACGAGTTGTTGAAAAGGATACTACCCCTCAATCTTTCCCCACCTGAACAGGTCAGTTACGAAGAAGCCAAACTCTGTCACTATTGCGGAAAACCCTTGCCCTTTTTGGTTTCGAAAGGTGACCCCAACACTAAAGTTAGGGATCACTGTCATATTAGCGGAAAATATAGAGGACCGGCTCACTCGAAATGTAATCACAATGCTCGAGAAAAAAGAACCATCACAGTCGTATTCCACGGTCTAGAAGGGTACGACATGCATCTTCTTGTACCCGCAGTGCACATGTTTAAGGGTCAGGTAGACGTTATCGGTCGGAATGCCGAGCGTTTTCAAAGTATGACAATCAAGAGGTTAAACAGCGGGATAAGTCTTCGCTTCATAGACAGCGTGAATTTCCTCAAAGCTTCGCTGGATACTTTGGTCAAACACCGCAGGAGCATCCCGATTCTCGAGGCGGCTTTGGACTCTGGTTTAAAATCCTCTTGGTTCGTCGAAGAAACCGCGCGAGAGAGCATTGTAGATCTGCCGACCCGTAAGGGCGTTTACCCCTACGAGTACGTTACCAACATGTCGGTCTTTGAAAAAGAAGAGCTTCCCTCTCGAAAATATTTTTTCTCTCAACTGAAGGACGAAGAGTTGGCGGGTGAGGAGTATGTGAGAGCGCTGAACCTGTGGCTCAAGATGAAAGTAAAGAAATTCGGCACCTATCACGAAATATACCAGATGACCGACGTTTTCCTACTCGCGGACATCTTCGAAGACTTCAGGAAAATATGCCTCGCCAACAACAAGTTGGATCCCTGTTACTATATCTATACTCTGGGATTTAGTTGGGCGGCACTGTTGAGAATGCAGGAATCCAAGTTGGAGTTGTTTTTACACTCAGGAAAACACAACATGATAACTTCCGGCATCAGAGGTGGCGTGTCGTTTATTTGCAAGAGATATTCGAAGGCGAACAACAAACATCTGGCCAATTTCAATCCAGGCAAACCCTCCATTTACATAATTTACTTGGATATGAATAACTTGTACGGTTTCGCTATGAGAGCTCGTCTCCCATACGACAGATTCCGCTACTTGACCAAGGAAGAAATTCGGACCGTGGACGTTGACACCGTGCCGGACGATGCGGATGCTGGATATACACTCCAAGTCGATCTAGAATACCTAGCGGAGCTTCATGACTCGCATAAAGACTATCCCCTAGCTCCAGAGAAGCTCAAGATCGGGGAAACCTCGTTTCACCCTTTTCCCAAAACTAGCGGAAAACATCAATCACGACATCAAACCTTCTACCAAACTCGTGCTGAATCTCCTGCACAAAAAGAACTACGTCGTTTACTACCAAAATTTGAAGTTCAACCTGCATCACGGATTGATTCTTCGTCGCATCCGAAGAGTACTGAGCTTCAACCAGAAACCCTGGATGGAGGGGTACATCAATTTCAATACGAAGAAAAGGCAGCAATCGACCGCACCCTTTGAAAAAGATTATTTTAAACTGTTAAACAACTCGGTATTTGGCAAGACGATGGAAAATAAGCAGAAGCGAGTCAACGAGAAACTGTGCACCGATCCCAAGAAGGCGATCAAGTACACCTCTCAACCTCACCCGGATTCGTTCGAAATCCTTAACGAACATTTAGTGCAGATCAACCGCAGAGTCAGGAGCGTTTGTTGCGATCTACCGACGTACTCGGGATTCAATATTCTGGAACTGTCAAAACTGGCCATGTTCCGCTTCCACTACGAATACGTTAAACCCAAGTATGAGGACCGTGCCAAACTCCTGTTTACAGACACCGACAGCCTCTGCTACGAAGTGGAAACGGATGACGTGTACGAGGATATGAAGCGAGACCGTGAACGTTTCGATACCAGCAATCATCCGAAAGATCATCCCTTGTACTCCGAAGCGAACAAACAGGTCCTGGGGAAGATGAAGGATGAGATGGCCGGCGTTCCCATTTTAGAATTCGTGGGTTTACGATCCAAATTGTACTCCATTAGAGCGCAGAAAACGAAGACGTCCATGAAGGCAAAGGGTATCCAGACATCTTGCGTGAAGAAGCACCTGGACTTTGAAGATTACGAATCCGCTCTGAGAATGCGACTGCTTGCACCGAAAGAAACCTGGACTAAAATCGCCAGCTCAAAACACGAACTAAGCATGATGAAAGTCATGAAATCGCTCATCTCTGCTTACGATGACAAAAGTTTTATCCTAGACAATGGGGAAGATACGCTAACTATCGGTCATCTAGATTCCGACACGTGGCGAAAGTACGAAGACGACTTCGACTCCGACGTAGACGTTATGACCGACGAGGAGGAGGAGGAGAGAGCAAGTTTAGCGTTCATCTCGAAGGAGAAGGAGGAGTTCAACGATGCTAAACGAGAGGAGGAACGGGTTAGATCGGTACGACGATCCGCGGTACTAGAAAACCGAAGGATAAACGTGATCACGTGACCGGAAGTGGGGGTAATGACGTCACTTCCGGTTGTGGGTGGAGGGGTGGAGGGTGGAGGGACAACTCAATCGCGTTATTACCCTACTGACTTTTCCCGGTAACAGACTACTCAAGGGAAATTTAGAGTTTCTGGAGGCGTCGAAATGCATCTGTTTTGAATTGCCGAAAGCACGGGAGTGACTTTCATTCCTGTACCGGTAGACGCAAATTCGGAGCTGGAATTGCATATTCGGATACATTGGGAGAAATGGGAGGATATCGCACTATCGGAGTTGAATGGTTGACGGAAATGAGAGTTGTCGGCAATTCAAACTTTTCCATATCGGGCATTGTGCCTTCAGTTTCCTACCTTTATTCATCATCATCATTCTCCTCCTCCTCAGATTTATACGTTTTTACAGGAGGAATAATTCGTATAAGCTTCGCTCGTTTTTTTTAGTTGCAAAACCTGCAACTACTTTTGAAGGACTCGCTGCGGGTGTTGGTTTTACGAGGGTTGGTTTCAAAGTACTAACAACGGGTTTAAAAACTCTTCCAAAGATTCTTCTATCACTCGCTCGTCCAAACGTTGGTCCAATTTTTTTTTCTTTTAACGTTTTTTGAGTTTTACCATTTCACGTTTGTTTCAATGTTCTTTTTTCTTTCTGCTTTTTTTATTTACGAGCAAAAACGAAGGTTTATAAAATCCCTCATTTAACGTTTTATTGATCGATAAAAATCCATAACGATCGTCCCAACACGTTCTACACAACGTTTTAAACTCAGGAAAGTCATGTCAGGATCGACATGGTTTTCGTACAAATGTTTTAGGTTTAATTCGTCCACGGGAACTACAATTAATAAATTGGCATTATATTTAATCACTAGCTTGGGAATTCTTGTGTAGGACTGACAGCAATAAAAAACATCAGCGTCAGAATGGCGCCCCTGAGCGAAGTAACGCTCGATGTTAATTTGTTTGTCTAAAAGAACATCATCAAAAACGATGAGATTACGAAACGCAGAATCCAACTCCTTGGAAGGGATCAAATCGATTTGAGAGTCGTGGAAACGCGCTGTTTCTCGACCCACTACTCCACCAACTTCTGTAAATACAGACTGTAAAGCTTGATATTTTGGCTGACATAGAGTGTTACTATAGACGTATAATCTGTCGTAATCCAACCAGCCCTCGTTCCAAATAAAATTAAACAGTAAGTTCGTTTCCCCCACAATTTGCTGGATCTATAATCAGGCATCTAATGTTCGAGGATAGCAATGGGTGATTTTTGAGTTCTTTGCGGGGAGCGAAAAAATCGTAATTTAAAATTTTCATTGATTTTGTTAAATTTATTCAGAAACCAAACTCATAAACTCTCGATCAGAAAATTTATTGTTAGTCATTTTAGGATCAGCAACTCCGTATTCTATGTTGCACCAAAGTTTCAAGGTGCTGGGTGTGTCGTTGCTGACGTACATGGCGTTAATTTTACCACTAACTTCCGGTTCGGTCATGCTTCCACATGAAGGCAAGTTAAACCACGGTGTTTCCATAACGTTTTTGTTACGTTTCCATTTAGTTTTGTGGATATCATTGTCCCACGTTCTAAGGCAGAGTGGTTTATACGCAGTGTTGGTATCTTCTTTCGCCTTTTTGCAGAATGGGTAGCAGGTGCAAGTAATTGGGACAATTGAACATCGTCAAAAAAATGGGTTTGTGCTCGTCATTTTCGATTTTAATTTTTTGCAGATGTACCATCTAAGATTTACAATGCGTTTTGAATCTCGGGGTCCATCGGCCAAATCCAACCCTTGGGCTTGGAATCTTTGTTTGAAAAGGGAGAATCTACTCCTTTTAAATCCTTGAATTCTACGGAAGGAGACAATGCATACTTTACTCCATTTTTTAACTCGCTTGCCTTCTCCGTCTTAACTTCTAGTAATTGTTTCCAGCAAATCTGAGAGATGCATGTACCAGGCATGGAGACATTTTGAATTTGATGTTTTATCCTAACTTTTTATTTCTTTTCTTTTTTTTATTAAAATATAAAAAAAAGAACTGACAGAAAAAAATGCGGGTAAACAACTTTGGTCAGTCTTTGAAGCGAAGGCAGTGAGAAGGAAATCCGGGAGTAGGATTTATATTAGACTCGAATAACAATAGTGACATGCAGAATAAGCACCTGACGAAAGTGGGAGCTGCCATAGAACCTCACGATGTTGTAACTTATTCCCACTTTAACGAATTAGAAACCGACGTACCAAAACTTAAATCCAATGTGGGATTTAACCCTTTGAGTGCTAAACCCGAGAAAATCTCGGCCAAACACAAGCACAGGTGGAAGTATTAAAAACAGAGTCCTTACTACGCGCGAGATGCCCAACAATGCAGGAATGATAACAATACTAGGTTCCCTTAACAAGCCGACTCTAGAGACGGCCGTGGCCGAGTTGGTAGAGGCATGTGCCTCACGTTTAACAACTCCTTCAGGTTGCTAGTTCGAGCCCCGTCCAGGTTACCCCTACTTTTCTGGAGATATAAAAAAAAAACTCAGCTCTCAAAGGGTTAAGAAGGATGCAGATGCACAATTTAACGCGGTGTAGAAACGTGTTACAGATGTTAGAACTCCCTCACAAAATTGTGATGCGGCCACGAAGCAGTATGTCGATTCAAAAGTGGTGTTGAATGCGCCCACTAAAGAATACGTCGATTCAAAAGTCTTGGTGAATGTGGCCACTAAAGAATATGTCGATTCAAAAATGTTGATGGATTACGACATGCAAAACAACAGTTTAATTAATCAAGCTGTCAGTGTAGACCCGAACATGTGGTAACTTATTCGCAGTTAAATAACTTAGTAACAGATATGAAAAAATTTCAGTCAGATGTTGGAATGAAGGAAGATATCAACGGCCATTTCGAAGCTAAAAATAAAAGAATCAAAGACCTCACTTTTCCCATGCAATCTAATGACTCTGCAGCTAGCAAAGGATATGACGACAAGCTTACTAAATATTTCATCAATGAGGAGGGTATTAATTTAAGCTTTGATGTGCACGATGCGAGGTACGAACGTCTGAAGAATCTAGAAAACGGCATATATTCCAGAGATGCTGTAAATTATTCTCAGTTAACCGATTTACAACATCAAATCAGAAGCCAACAGATACACTCATTACCCAAGGATGAAAAGGAGACTTTCATGCAGCCAAAAAACCGATTTATAAACCTGCACAAACCCACGTCTCTCGACTATGCTGCTACTATGCGGTACGTTTTTTTCAAGTAATAATTTTTTACGTCATCACGCCTTTCAAAAAAGTTGACTTTTTCACCTAATGACAATCTTGTTAATTATTACTTTTGCTCGTATGACTCTTATTTGAAGGGGTTTGGTTTGGTGAGCGCTTCTGTAGGCTTAAAGCTGCAATGTATAATATTTTACGACATTGAAAAATTGTAGTATGAATATAGAGAATATGAATGCGATGAAGAATTTAATCATGCATTGCATACTGGTTTTCAATTTTATCAAAGGAACTGGAATCCTGAGGATAAAACTGTAATTGGTATAGAAATGAAATCAAAAGTACCTGGTGGGAAAGACCTTTTGCATCTTTGGAATGGAGCACGCATTTGTATAGCAACTGATATGGATAGCCCTTCAGAAATTGGAGATCTTTTTCAAGTAGATGTATTACTAACCCTCGGCAAATTTATATAAACTACCACTTCATCATATCTAAGATAATCTCGTAATCGCGTCCCTCTGTCGAGGAATTCAGAAAAAATAAGCAGAAAAAACCGCACCATATTTCATTAAAATTCTGGACTCTATCGTGATTGTATTTAACAGGCCCCAATTACTCGGACACAGATGCTAGAGGACCCAAATTCCTAAAACTATCGAAAACCAGGGCGTGCCAGTAACTTTTGATAAGCCACCTAATGACTGCCATCTCCGGCGTGAAAATCTTCGAGATTAACGATGCCTCATTCACCGCGAGAGTTTAGGTTTTAGGGGCAACTGATCCTTGCTAAAACTGCTTCTGTATTTAGTAATTTTCAAAACTCTGACCAATCGGTTTAAATCCAGGTTCGTTAACGGGTTATTAAAATTGATCAGGCCCTCGCTGGCTTCAGAAAGAGCCCTCTGCTAAGACTATTTTTTTTATTCTTCTTTCGTTTCAAACCCGAACCCATCATCTTCTTGTTATGTCTTACTATCTCGACCAGTACCTTAGCATCATTCTGAGCTTTCTTAAAAGCCATATTAATACCTGCAGCTCGTCCAGCTAAACTCCCTACACCGGCAATAAGTGGACCGACCAATACCAACAGCAGTAAAAACCCTCGTCGTTTTTTTCGATTTCTCATCTTGCTTCTTTTCAATATTTTCCCCATTTCTTTTTAAAATTATAAATAGCTTCGACTTTACCTCTATCCAATTTCAAACTCATTTTTCTATCTCCGATCAACAACGCGTGACAGGTCGTATTGGCAGGGACAGCGGCATAACATTTTAGTTTTATTTGCACATCGACGATGCCACACTGAAATATCTCCGACTATTTGGTGCAATCCAAAACTACTAGAGGATAAGTATTTTGAAACTTAACCGGATCGATGCACACATCCCTAGCGTCGTACAAATGCGCGTCTAAACTGCTGAGCCATTCTATACAGTCTGGAATATTCTCCACCAAAAAAAATTACGTTCAAATCCAGAAAGTGGTATCGCTCGAAACTTAAAGTCACGTGATCATCCTAAAGATTAGTTATCGGACACAGCTGGATTTTTAGTTTAAGCAACTTTTCTGTTAGTCTGCAGAGCTAGAATGACCCACCTGGGTTTTTCGTCCACAGAGGTAGTGAGTACGTGCCAGGTGAAGCTGGTATTCTGGGGCAATTTGCAAGAATCATAATGCCTGTTCCTAAAGCCTAAATCCATGTTCATCCCCCATCGATGTAGTTAAAAAGCCTGAGTTTTTGCTCATCGGACGTCGTGACATGCGGCACATGCTACAAAAAACAGGTCAATTGGACTTTTCCAGCAGCAGTGGCAGAGTTCCTAAATACAGCAGCATCGTTGCTCGCCCTAGACAACATCAGCACGTGCTGGTTACCATTGAGTACCTTGTCGTAATTTACGAAAAAGCCCATGCAGTGTATGGTGAACGAGAAGTTTCCTTTAGGGTCTGGTTCCTTCATGATGGTGGAATGTCTCAATTTAAATTCTTTGTTACCATCAAAACTGGCATTGGAGATTCAGCAGCATCTGAAGCCCAGCAGGCCCCGGCAACGATACTTGATCACTCAAGCTGTACGTGAGCAGACCTCTCATGAGAATCCTGTACCCAGGGTAATTTAATTTGTTAACGAGCTTGTCTCCCAAGTAATATTAATGCTGGAAAACAGGTACATGGGACCGTTATTTTCGAGAGCCGCAACGTCAGCATTGGCATATTATCTTCGTTTTTCAGCAGCTTGCAGCTTGCCTTTAATCAGAAGATAACCGTTCGCAACATGCAGAAACAAATCCTAGTTTTCGATAACAATTCTAATTTCCGAATTGACATTTTTGAGGTTAGTTCCTACTATCGGGTTATATTCGTGAAAAGAATAGCTCCCTGTGGAGGAATCATGTCAAAGCGATTCGTTTATGTTCAGATAATCTTCAGTTAATCTTCCAGCTGCAGTTATAAATTTGATGAATGCTTGTTTTTTTGGTATTAATTTATTATTATCTCTGTCTAGACCTTTACCTAATATTCTTTTTTCTTTTGAATATCAACATTCCTTTTCTTTTTTTATATAACAATTATTTTTTCGATCTGAGGTGCAGGTGGAGCGAGAGCGTTTCTCCGTTTAAATTTATTATTTCGTTATCTTGAGAAGTTAGCAAAATGTGTATGTTTCTAATCTTGTCGGCAGTAACCGGCATATAAATCGAATTTTGAGGAGCGATTATCATCTTGTAACCAGGTGGTACTCTCGGCTAGAAAGCGTAAATGCAAAGTTGCGTGTTGTCATTCACGTACGAGGAATCGATTATATTAGTATGAACGAAAATCGTATTGATGCCCAAAATATCGACAGATTTTTGCGCATGTTGATATTTAGTATAAGTTCCCTGGTGGAACCCCAGAACTTGGTCTAAACTTTTATCTCCCGTGTAATGACCCAGATCGCTACCGGCCTTAACCTTATGCAATATGATCCATTACTGAATTAAGAGTAAAAGATGTTGGGTTAGGCTACTGGGAAGAGAGGCTGGTTAGGGACTTTTTGGACCAGACAAAACATGACCCACACTAGGTGCATGCAGGTGTATGTCTGGGTCTTTGAGCCTTTCGAGCAGACTGTGAACAACCTCTTAAAGTAAAGACAGCTATTCAACACAGGTGTTCATAGGTCATTCTCTGAACAGAAGCCTGTAGTCTTAGACTCTAACCTTGGCTAGGATGTTAGGTAATATCTATTATTAAACTATTTCGTAACACCTTTCCTATATAAACTTGGTGTAAAGTCCGATCTGGGCCGACATCACACCTGGACGCAGGAGAGACTACACATACGCTTGGACAGCTACGGTTCGGTGCGAAACACTACAACTCGGCCGAAGGAAGGAGCGCTTTGCAGCCCAAGTTCTACGGAACACTACAGGGTAGCACTGGTACCTAAGCATAAGAATCTTGCCAATTCATAATGCAAGATGCATATCTTAATGTGTTTAAGATTTAGTGTTGATAGCTGAACTGGTATTTATATCATTAAGCTCGAACTTCGATGTTACGGAATTCTAACCCTAGACATAACTAACACTCTGTATCCCAACATAAGCTAATTTGTCGTAATTGCCAATTTCTGGGGGTCTCGTCCATAAGGATTTAAACTCATGTAACTTGCAATTGTAGTAATTATAGTACACAATCTCTTGTACACCCAAAGTGAGACGGAAGTTTATTGTTGCCACAGAAATTCTTTACAGCCATTTCTGGGGACCCATGACCTGAGAATTTTGAAACAAGGGTGTATTATTTAATCATTTTTTTATTAATTAATTTGCAACCTCTGGCCTCTGCCTGGCATGTATGAAGACGACCTGGTTATGGGCATTTGTGTATGACATCGAATCCTTTTCTACACCAGCAGTGGTCAAGACCAGAGTTCAATGAGGACTGGGTGGATTACATCGTGTTAGAAGTTGACCGAAAAATTATATAAGGATTTCGTACTCTATTTTCAGCCAAGAAAGTGACTTTCGACAGCCATAAGAAGAAATGCTACGTTTGTTTCAAGGACATTTTCGTGCTATTTGTGGGATGTTTCTTCAAGAAGTGAACTACATCAGTGTGAAGAATTTTCCGTCGAGTTCTACTATGCTACATCATCGTCAAGAACTCTGAAATTTCATCCTTTTACGATACAAGGTCACTACAAATTTTTTTTACTACGTATTTTGCTACTCTAAACTGAAGTCAACTATCCCATACATTTTTCTGGAGTTATATTAGTGTTTCCGACGAGGACAGTGTACGGAATAATTTGTTTATTTTGTGAAAACACGCTTATTTCCTGTTCCATAGATTTCCTTTGTAATTTGGACCTTTTTTTGCAAAAGACGTCAACGGAAAGATAGCCTATTAACATTACAGTGCAAAATCCCTTCATTCTTTCTCTACCATGGATCATAGTGACATTTGGGCTAAGGTTACTACAGCAATTGCTACAATAACGTCAGCGGTTATGACTGCAGTGTCATCAGAAAACAGGGTAATTTCGTTACTGAGACAGGAGTGCAATGAATTTGTCACCGGCAAGGGAACGAGGAGTGCTACAGAGAGTCCTAACAACCAAGGACGAGCGTGTAGCGGAGGCCACACTGAGAGTGAACTTAAGGAATACGTACTCTATCACTCTCAGGAAAAAGAAAGACATCACCAGGTTAGCCGAGTTAGCGACTATTCTGGTACTGACAGTGCAGATAGTGTCGTAGCAGATACGAGTGTCAAAGAGCGCAGGAGTGACGATTCAACAGGATTTACAACGTGTGGTGCATCCAACAGTGAATCAAGTGCAACAGTGACAACAGTATTACAAGCAATGGTGTACATGTTCAGGTAATGTTGGATTTAAGTGAAAATACATAACGTGACAGTTTCTGGATGCCACAGGCTAGTACACCACCTACAGCAGGGTGCAGCCAGGCAACAGATGGCGCTACAATGTGTAGAGCAGTGGTAGATGAGCAGCATTTACCGGACGTTAGTGACGTCGATGCTGCCAGTGTTCAAAGTAGTTTTGATGGAAACTACAGTGCTAACAGTGCCGCAAGTGATTCATATGAGTTTGATGATGGAGTGTTTGCCTTCTATGGTAGAGGATACGATACCGACCTGTACCGAGGTTGTGGGTATTGTTTAGTGTCAGGAAGAACATGTATGGTAGAGCGCTGCACAATTTGCAGATACATCAGATGTGTGTGTTACCATTGGTGTAGGTGCTTGATGGGCTATGAGGATTCATTGTCGTTATCGCCGTTTAATGGCAACTTTGCCGTCATTGACCGAGATTTAACGCCACAACAGGTTTTGTCGAGTTTTACTAGATCTGATCCAGACATTGTAGGCTTGTTTCAAGACAACGAACTTGATGTTTTTATCCCGAGTGCTACACAGAGTGAACCACAAGAAATATGACACCCCTTTCGCCGTTTTATAAGGTAACGCAAGCAGTGGTATACTCGGCGAAAGACCAAGTGTGGGTTACCATTCTCCGTCACTTACACCATGATCACCATCAACCCTTGACGACTACCAAACATCAGGAAGCCAGGTCAGAACAACTACACCATTCATACCGGACCTGTGTACTTCTGGAAGTAATCGTGCTATGCCACCACATCTAGATATAAACGGGATAAACCAGATCTAGATAACACCCTACCATACGTACGCCGTATTGTAAAAGCAAGATGAAAGCGACGTGCGACGTGAATCCAGGACATCTAGCAACGATTGGCTCTCAATCGCCAACAGTTAACAAGTTACACAGAGACAGGCTGCCTCTATGGGACTAGATCTCACAAGCACCTGTCGACCCAAACTTATTCATTACGTCATGAACCAGTTGGGACTTCAAGAAGTCGACCTAATGTTTAACGGACAAACCCAGGACTGCACACGTACGACGGATCAACCTTTTCAGACTCCACGCTTGAAGAATGATTACGTGCCTGCCTGCAGTAAGTCAAAAAGTTGTGACGATCTGTGATCACAGCCACAGCAGCCGAAGCAGCATCGTCCCACGTTTTTAACGAGCGTTTACTCTTCTAGTTTGGGCGCAACATCTCGTTGACGTCCAAATACGACGTGCATCATGCTCACTCAGAATAGAAGAAATTTGGAAGTCGGTTGTCCGCAACCAGAAGTTTTTGTGATGGCCAACCAAGCAGAAGGAGTTCTGCCGGAGGCTATCCTTCTTCCGCAAGTAGCCACAGAGACAACCAGCAGAAAGAGAAGTGAGGGTTTGTCTAGCGTGACGGTATGCGGAGAGTGCAACATGATGTTAGAGGAGAAAGCAATGCTACAACTAGGCTGCTTCTTCGCCCACACGAGACCCCTTTCTCTGGCAGGCAGGTGGAAGAGGAAATGGCGAGAAGCAACCCTCAGAAGCTCCTTCCAGTTGAAACTTTAAGTGACTGTAACTTAGGAACGGTGCATGCTAGAACAACGATTCAACAACCAATCTGCAAGTTAAGGAGAGAACTACAAGTCGCCGTGGTGGCGCCAGAGAGTGACCAACGTGGGTTTTCTTCAAATGTGCCTACAGATGCTAACTCGAGGACTATTGAACCTAGAGTGGAAATTTCAACGCCAGAAAACTCCGGGGGACAAGAGAAGAGGTTTGAGACCCCTCATCACATAGTTGAGTTCAAGACGCCAAAATTCCTTTTGTCGAAATTTGTTGGGTATGCCGATCATAGGACCTCGCAGGAATTTTTGTCGGCGCTGAGAAAGCACAGAGACACTTACCTTCCTAACGATTCAATAATGTTGTTAACCATTCTACCGATTTCTCTACAAGGGCCAGCGGAGCAGTAGAGACAGTTTGCAGGACCATTTACAACATGGGGAGGATTCATCAAGGCATTCAACTTGAAGTTCGTCAGCCCTTTTTACATGGAAGACTTGCAACAGGAGTTGGGCCAGTGATTCCAGGCCGAATCAGAACCTATGACTTACTTTATCAGGAGTATAAATGAGTATCACAAGAGACTGGACCAGGCTACGCCGGAGTTAACCTGGGTCAACAAATGCCTCGCACAGCTACACCCGGATTTTAGGATTTTGTTGTGGGGAAAGAAATTTGAGACACTCAAGCAGCTAGCTAGTGACGGTCCGGAGATAATATTATGTAAGTTACTCTTCAAACAATGGACCTGTAACCAGCCTGTCCTAGGAACGGATTCTATTGAGTCAAGTTTGGCGTGGTCTGACCACAATCCACCACAACAGGAGCTGACCAGCCGAGCTGAGAAGACAGCAAAGAAGGAAATCAAAACTCTGCAGGGAAGCTAGCTAAGGGCACACAAATGGAGGTCAACTACAATACTCCAAAATGCTCGTTAGTTTCGCTCGATCCTCGTGCGTACAGATTAGGAAGGTACAACTCTACACTGCTTACTATGCCACCCAAGGATTCGGATGGGGGAAAAAGTGAAGCACCGAGAAGATGGTCTGTGCCAGGACGCAGTGCATCCCGTGACGGCTGTCACAACTGCGGCTAAACCAAACATGGGCGCCGAGAATGCCCAACTCAGCCAAAAAACGGGAAGGTGGGTCTTCTTCCCAACAGGTTGGGGAGGACCATACGCACCACAATAGTTGAATAGGAAACGACATCAGGATTGGAAGACAAGGATGTGTCAAGATGCTGTGGTCTACCAAAGGATATACAAGTGAAAGGATTACACCAGGCTACGTCGTATGGACAACGGCCACTGTTAGCCATCACCATCGCTGTTAGGCATCGTGATCAACATCAAGAACAATGGAGGAGAGTAGGCAAAGGTCCACTTCACCCTTTCACCACCATTGAAGAACAGTAGCGTCTGAAGAGACAAAACGCACACAAGAACATGAAGACTGAGAAGGAATTGAGGGCCTCGTCAAGAATGCTCATTGCTCACCAACATAAAAAGATGAATTAAGGGAGTGCTTGAAGAGGTTCCCTAGGGTGCTCACATCAAGGCTTGGAAGAGCACAAGATAGTGTTGGAGCGAGGAACACAGCCAATTCGCATCCCTTACCGAGCTGCCAATTTGGGCACTCAGAAGATCATGGAGGACCAAATTTCAGATTGGCTACGAAAAGGGGCGATATCACCATGCATCAGCCCCTGGAGCGCAGCACCTGTTCTTGTCTCGAAACGTGGGGGACCACCAGGGTTAAAGAGATTCTGCATCGATTAATGGGTGTAAACAAGAAGACTCCAATCAATGCAGTGGTTGCAAATCGTATCGACCAAGTGTGCGATGTTGGGGAAGGTATAGTTTTTTTTAGCGTTTTGGACTTGAAGAGAGGCTTCCTGAAAATACCATTGGCAGAATAATCCAGGCCCATAACTTCCTTTAAAAGCTTTCGTGGACGAGACTGCAAAAGTAAGCCAGTAGCAGCATGACAACACCTTCTACAACACTGCAGAAGCAAGACGAGATGAAAACAATCTTCAGAGCTCAACGAGAGACTCCGAGGGCAACAGCATCGCATTAAGACCACAGGCAACATATAGTTTGCTGAGTAATCTTCAAGGGAGTAACAAGTCACCAGCGCGTGACAGGACAAAGACCGTATCATTCGTACGTTGTGACGATTGTAACACCACCAGAAATGCAAGGTTACGTGCAGAAGCTACACTCTTTGAGACGAGAGCCACTAACAGGAATACAGCTGCAGGAGGGAGCAAACACACCTACAACAGTGTTACTCAGAAGGATGGAGAAGACGTGACGGATGCTACACATTTGCGCACGGGCTGTGTAATGTTGGAAAATGCAAGGGTTATGCAAGCAGATGCCAGCTCACTGCATTTTCCTACTGTGAGGGAGATTAGAGACGCTCAATGTCAGGACAGGTGGATACAAGCAAAGATTCAGAGGGAGAAGATCAAAAATGAGGCGTCAACCTACCAGCCACAGGTGAGCAATGGTGCTTACGCTTTAGCAGATGGACTGCTGGTGAGATACTTTGTACCAAGAGATATCAGGGACAAGAGGACGGGTGTGCTACACGCCAGAGTGTGAATCCCAAAAGTGCTACAGTCAAGAAGTGTTTCTATGGTGCATGCTTCGCCAGATTACGCTCATTTTAGTGCTTTTAAGACTGAACACTTTAAAGGCGCATTTCATGTGGAGTGGCAATAAAAGCAGTGTAGAGAATTACGTGAACACATGCGAGATTTGTCAATTGTGCCAAGGTGAGTGCTGGAAGCCACCATGAGTATGTAAAGTGACGGAGCCAGACCCATGGCCGTGGGGTACATCGGCGAGTGACGTCATCAGTCCAGTTGTGAAATCACGTGCAGGATTCAAGCATTTATTCGTAGTGATTTACGAATACAGTGGTTGCCCGAGGTCTACGGATATCGGCAAGCTAAAGCACCATAGATAGTGAATTGCCTGCGTGATGTGTTCAGGAGGTGGGATAATCCCAGGAGAGTGCTAAGTGACAGAGGCTCCATTTTCCTATCGAAAACCTACCAGGATTTCCTGAAAAGTAAGGGTGGTGAAGCCAACTACTGTATACCACAGCATACAGGCTTCAATCAGATTTGACTGAATCTGTCAACAAAAGTGTGAAGACAGTTTTGCATAATTTAACTTATCAAAACTTGGATAGGGTTGACAAGATTCGTGACTTTTGTTTTGCGCTACGTTCCGCAAGTAATGAAGCAAGATAGACGTCTCCAGCGATGTTGTGTTTACGGAGATAACTGGCTAAACCTTGGGCTACAGAACTGGCTACAATCAAAGAGGCTCGCCATCCAACACAAGTTGTGGAACATGCTGATGTGTAAGAAGGAATTTTCAAGAACTTTCAGGATATGTAAGTAGGGGATTTTTACAATATGGAAGCCACAGACAAGCCCCCCACCCCAAGATGGCAGCGCCCATGAAAAACCATGGAGGCTACCTTTTACCAAGATGGTGGCGCCCATGTAAACCGAAAGTGATGTCATCCAAGATGGCGGCCGACATTTGTCAATCTGGACGAGGGTGGGAAAGTGCTTTTTGCTACCTTTTTGAGTCGTTTTGCTACCATCCTGACGTCATCCAAGATGGCGATTCCCATGAAAGTGTGGCCATGGCCAAGTAGCAAACCGGAAGTGTGCCCATTTTCCAAGATGGTAGCACCCATGTAAACATGAAGTGACATCATTCAAGATGGCGGCACCCGTGTGAACCAGAAGTGACACCATTCAAGATGGTGGTGCCCATGAAAACTGGAAGTGCAGCCATAGCCAAGATGGCGGCTTCCACTTTTTTAACTTCATTGATCTGGAGGAGGGTGAGAAAGTGCTTTTTGTTAACTTTTTGCATACTAAAAGTGCAGTCATAGCCAAGATGGATCACCGGGTCACAGATCGAGGTCAAAGTGGGTCGAGGTCACCCATGGGAAAGTGCCTTTTGCTACCAAAATATGTCCTTTTGCTACTTCGTTGTCCTTTTGCTACCAAAAAATGTCCTTTTGCTACACGAGTCCTTTGCGAACTAAATGCGTCCACCTCCGAGTGCGAAGGTCACGTGACCGGAAGTGACGTCATCCGAGGGGGTAGTTCTAATACTTTTGGGGTATTCACATTGTAAGAACTCTCGAGAGCTTTCGGAGCGAGAAAATTACAAAGGAGCAGCATTTTGGGGGTACCAAAATTGGGATGGGGTTTCCCAAAACTGGAGGGGTCGCGTGAATGCTCTCTGAGCATTAGCATTGTGAGAACTCTAAAATGCTTCAAAGTGTAAAAAAATGACGAATTTGCAGCATTTTGGGGGTTCCCAAAACTGGAAGGTTCAGGAGAGTGCTCCGTGAGCTTTCGCATAGTGATAACTGTAAAAAAACTTCGAAGCGTGCAAATGGTGAATTGACAACATTTGGCGTGTTCCCAAAA
>JAHWFP010110130.1:43611-64662 GCA_023313725.1 Lithobius niger
GGAGTGAAAATGCATGATAAGCTTTCACATTGTGAGAACTCTCACGAGTGCTTTATACCGTGATGAATTAGCGACATTAAGGAGTCCTCAAATCGGATACCCTAAAAGTTGCTTTTATAAACTTTCGCGTATTGAAAATACATCGATGTACTGAGCTTGATGTAAGTACCGGTTTCCAGACCACCACGGTGAAGGTACATGGCTCGTTTTTGGATTTTACATGCGGTTCCCCAGTAGGTCCCTAATAGGCCTATATCCACATGGCGGTTTTTATTTTATTTACATGTGGTTTCCCTTCTTGAGAAGCCCTATTCACATGGTGTTCAAGCTCATTAAATTTCGCTCCGCGCTCGTCTTTTAGCCAATCTTTCGTATCTTCATTTGTCTCGTTTTGTTGACGTTTCTGTTTAGCTGCAGCTTTTTTTGCTAATCTCTCTTTTCTCTGCCCCTCGGTTTCTTGAGCTCAAGCGCTCGCTCATACCTGCTGCATCTTTCTTCAATCTTTCTTCTCTCTGAGTTTCCCTTTCTCCAGTTCGAGCTTCGCTCATAGAAGCGGCTTTTTTTCTCCATTCTCTCTTCTTTCAGCTCTGGGCATAACGAGTTCCGTTTTTCTGGTTCCACTTCTCTTTTCCATTTTGCGCTTCACCTCCCACGCGGATGGATTCTCCAACCTTCTCCGATGGTTGTCCAGTAAAGAGAGTCTCTCAGCCGCTTTCTCTTTCTCTTCCAAATTCTTCTCCTCGTTCACGTTTTCTTCTTCCCGCATTTTGAATGCTAAACTCTCCTTTCACTCTCCCTCTGCGTTTCTCATCACGTCGACGTCCGAGTCAAAGAACTCTTGGATGTGTATTCCGCCCATCTCATCTTTCATCTTTCCCAGGACCTGCTTATTCGACTCTGAAAAAAGAGGATGGTCTCGGGGGTAATTGCTCGTATCGATACATTCTCGGTTCTGGAGCATGTCCTCGAACACATCTTCAGTTTCGATACGGTAGCAAAGGATGTCCGTGTCGGTGAAGAGGAGCTTTACTCGTTCTCCGTACTTTTGCCGAATAAACTCGTAATGCAACTCGTACATTGCGAGTTTAGGCAGTTCCAAAATAGAGATTCCCGAGTAAGTAGGGAGATCGCACCAGACACTTCGAATAGGCCGGTTGATCTGCATCAGTTTTTTGTTCAAGATCTTGAAGGAGTCGGCGTGGTGTTGGAAGGTGTATTTAAACGCCCTCTTAGCGCTGGTGCATAGCTTGACGTCGAGCCGATTTTGTTTGTTTTCCATGGTGTTGGCGAAAACCGAGTTATTCAGGAACTTAAGGTAGGCCTTCTTGAACGGAGCGGTAGACGCTTGCCTTTTCTCGGTGTTGAAGTCGATGTACTCCCTCATCCACGGTTTCTGGTTGAAGGCAAGGACTCTTCGCATGCAGCGGAGAACTAACCCGTGACGGCGGTAGAATTTCAGGTTCCTGTAGTGGACGACGTACTTCTTCTTGTTCAGAAGGTTTGGAACGAGCTTGGTGTTGAACGAAGATTTAATTGCGTGCTTCAAGTCTTTCGCCAAATCTTTCGAGTAAGGGGACAAGAATTCCTCCCTAATGTCAATCTTCTCCGGAGGGAGGGTGTAATCATTGTGCTCGTCGTGAAGCTCTCTGGGGTACTCAAGATCCACTTCCAGGATGTATCCCTCATCCGCGTTGTCCAGCATGGTGTCGAAGGGCCTCATTTCTCCTCTCGTCAGGTAACGGAAGCCGTCATAAGGTAGATAAGAGCACATGACGAAGCCGTAAAGGTTGTTCATGTCCAAGTCTACTATGTAGGAGGAGGGTTCGCAAGGGTCGAAGTCGGGTAGGTACTTGTTGTTGGCTCTCGCAAACCTCTTTCCCACGAAGAAAACACCTCCTTGAATGCCGGAAGTTATCAGGTTGTGCTTCCCGACGTGCGTGAAGAGTTCCAACTTCGATTTCATCATTTTGAGCAGAGCCGCACAGCTAAATCCCGGAGTGGATACGTAGTAGCAGGGATCCAACTTATTTTCCAGGCAAAGTTTTCTAAAATCTTCGAATATGCCCACCAGCAGGAAAACGTCCGTCTTTTGGTAGATCTTGTGGTAGGAACCAATTTCTTCGTTTTCATGTTTAGCCAGAGGTAGAGCACCCAAACGTACTCGTCACCCACTAACTGTTCGTCTTTCAGCTGGGAGAAGAACAACATTCTCGATGGTAGTTCTTCCTATTGAAAATGGACATTTCTCGCATGTGCTCGTAAGGATAGACACCCTTTCACGTCAGGACATTCAGATCATCCTCTTGAGTCATGGTATCCTGCAACCAAGCGGATTTTAGGCCAGAGTCCAACGCCGCTTCGAGGATGGGGAAGCCGGCGTTGCTTTTCCTGCGGTTCTGCCCCAGAGTGTCCAGCAAAGCTCTCAAAAAACTCAGTATCCATGAATCGAAGATTTACTCTTTCTTTTTATCATCATGCTCTGAAACTTTTCCGCATTTCGGCTAGTGACTTCCACGTTTCCCTTGAACTTGCGCACGGCTTATACCAGGAGGTGCATGTCGTAGCCTTCTAGGTAGTCGAATAAGACGGGAATGGTTCTTCATTCTCGAGCGCTCTAGTTGCATTTTGAACGAGTGGCTCCCATGAACTTCCCGCTGATGTGGCAATGGTTCCTCACTTTTTGCTCGCTAACACTCTTGGGGTCTGTGCAGTCGAAGGGTTTTTCGCAGTAATGGCAGACGTCGGTATGATAGTAGATTTTTTTCCCGACTCTAGTGAGTTTCAGGGGTTTCACGTCTTTCAACAGCGTAACGTAATCTTGGGCTTCTTCCACCATGCGTTCGTAAAACACGTCGACGGCGTCTTCTCCCAAGTAATATTGCTGGCTAGCAATCTCCCCGTTCTGTCCCACAATGATCTAACCGAAGCTGCAGGGAGCGTGCTGATGTATTTTAGTCATCCAACTTGTTGACGCTTTGGGTTGAGCGGTATGCACGGGGCGAAGGATACACCCGAAATCAGCATACACGATGCACGGGAAAGGTTTCTTACGGTTGAAATGCCGAAAATTGAAAAGTTTTCTCCAGGTGACTTGAATTTAAGCACTTGTGCGGAGTTGATTTTCACACATTCTTTTCGGTAAGTTGAGAGCATCCATTCCTTTCCGAACCCAGCGAAACAGTTCCGGCAATAGAACTTGTCATTACTGCCCGTGCCTCGGAAGCATAAAAATCTGGTGATGTTTTTAATGGCGCAGTAATGGCTGTTCACTGGTCCAGAGTCTTCGTTGTATTTGCCGCCAGCAGCGGAAGACTGATAGGTTGACCAGCTATTTTTTCGAACACGAAGCGGGTACAATCTTTCCACGTCTTGAACACCTATTATGTTAATGGAGAGATCGTTCGCCTTTTCGAATTTGGCGATTTCACCGAGCTTCATCGGCTAAAAAATCAGGCTGGTGTCGAGCATGTCTTCGAACTTGAGATAATCATCGGGGTCTTCACTGGTCAGATGTAAATCCGCGGCAAGTACCGAGTACAAAAAGAATTTCTGGTCGTTTAAGTTTTGGACGTTAACCATGGCATAAGACTTGCCAGAGAGCACCGTACGGAGCGGAATGTAGGACGTTGCCTGCAGCGGTTTGTACTTTGCTGCCCTGATGATGAGGTTGTTCAGTCAGGAAATGACCCAACTTCTTCCACGCTCGGCGAAAGCGTCGATAGAACTTCGTCCAAGAGAGCTGGAATATCATTCGGGTTGTAGATTTACGTGTATCGGGACCAGAAATCCGCCTGAATTACGTCCGTATCCTGACGAATTCGACACCCAATCAGATTTAGGTCTTGCAATTGACCATCTGGTTTAGGCAAACCAGTAAATGCAATTGCAAGGCCAGTCAAACCGTCAGTAGAAACTGCAGTGGATGAATGAGTCCCAATTCTTCCGGCAGGGGCATATCGTATTGATGGGGGTAGAATCTCTGCATTTGGGATAGATGAACGCAATCCCTCAGACGTATAAGTAAGTTCTCGACGAAACACTCTCATTCTTCTCTGAGAATGGACGAGTGCGCCAACCTAAGGGAAATGTTGGGAAATGTATAATTCTGCGCAGTAAATGCAAATGAAATATTTTTTAGTATCCATTCTGAAAATAACAAATATTTATCGTTTTATATTATTAAAAAAGAAAGAAAATTGAGGAAAGGGAAGATACAAAAAAAAGTGAGGAAGGGAAGGGAAGAAAATAATTTTTTCATTGCATTGAAAAAGTTTTACACGGAGAATATACCTTCATAATTTTATAACAACAATTAACCAATGGGAAGCCAATAAATGGCAGCCACCAGCCAATCATGCCTCCTTAACACTGATTAAACCACCATACGGTATTTTATCAGCTTAAATTGTCAGCCTCATACCTCCATCCTTAATGAACGTTCGATACGTTTTGTATCCTGGCTTACGCCACATAAAGAAAGTATGAAAGAACTGCATTTGGTGGGTCTGAACCAATTTCTAAAGTATACGATGTACATGATGGTTAAGTGACACATTAGTTAATGTCTCGGCAATGTGTGTTGAATCTTTGGTTACCATAGTAACAGAAATCAGCTTATTGCCAAAGTGTGTAACACCATTCTAGTAAGGCCTACCGCCGCTATGAGAAGCTTGGCGTTCCAGGCAACACCAGTTCCGTAATAATATGCATACGGTACTTGAATATCGGAAATAGTGGAAAATAAATGAATAACAATTGTCGTAAAACTTAGTATTATTACGGAATGTTCTATTTTAAATCTATGAACAACACTATTAAAATAAAAAATAAAACATGTATTTACTTTCCTTAAAGCGCTCTTGCAGTTGTCTGCTTTCACGGCGAGTTACTTGTGGTTTCGGTTGAGTTTGTGATAGATTGTTGGGGAAGCAAAACTACATTATTTATGTTGACGACAGCAGAAAATAGCAATCCTACAGATACTAAACAAACCAGTGAGTGCATATGGCAACAGATTGCGCGCTTTCATCATTTCGTGCAAACAGGAATTGTGACTTCAAACGAGAAACCACTGCAATACAACTAGGTTGTGTTATGCAGGTTGAATTTTTATTTTAAAGTTGATGTTTACGGGAGGCGGTATATTTTTGTTTCAAATATAACTCGAACGTAGTTTAAGTATATATAAATTTTCTCAACCACTCGTTACATTACCAAACTGATAAAAACACCTCGTACAAGCACTCGGTGTTTTTTCAGCTTCGGAATGTTAACTCTTGGTTGAGAAAATTTATCGATAAAAAACTACGCTCTCGTTATAGTGTTACTAAAAAAAAGGAAGGACATATTTATTTAAGATTGCTAATGTTGTCAGTCCAACTGTTGTACTTGGCGTCTTAGCCCTTCCATTTAATGAAGTAAAGCATTTTCCCATCTTTGCCTTTCTTCTTACGTAATACATGTTCTAATAAAAAAAATCGGGAACTAGAGTTTTATGAAGTTCCGGTTCGTAAAAACCTCCGAGCACCGGTTCACCCGACTCGTCTTTTAAAAAGATAATAAACCGGCTGTTTTTTTTGCACTTTACGAATTGTAAAGACTTCGTTAGTAAAATTTTGCAAGTACCCCTCATCAAAAATTTTCTTAACTTTAGAAACCCTGACTTTATTTCCTACGGCGAATTTAGGTTTGTTCAACAACTGTTTAGTACTAGTTCTTCTCAAAAACGGTTCATGATGTTTGGTTACTTCCCTCGGTTTAAATGTTATGGTGAATGAACCGTGTTATTGTAATTGGAAACTCTCGATAATGTCCATCCACTCGTAAGTCCCCTGCCTGGTGAATCTTTTCCACATTCGAGTTTTTAGCGTTCTGTTGAAACGTTTACCATGCTGCCTTTCTTCTCAGAGTGCGTAGAGTACATGTTGATGTTATGATGCTAAGTCAGTATTTGAAATGTTTATTTTAAACTAGCTACCTAACTCAATTTGTTAATTTTTAGGGGGTGTCACTCGTACGAGTATTTTATTGAAAGCTTCGGTAATGTGTACACCGGATTTAGATTTAAGGGGAATGGCACAAGCAAACTTGGACATGACATTAATGCAGGTAAGTAGGTAGTTAAACCCTTTATTTAAGCTAGCATAAGATATCATTTCAACCAAGTCAGCCTGCAACAGATCATTCAAGCTCAGTACAATCACTTTCGTCTCGGAAAATTTTTTGGTTTGGTTAGTGAAGTTCTTGTACGAGTTTATCCATTTTTTGTATTTCCCATTCCGAACTTTAGTTTTGTTTTCATGATTTTCTTAACGATGGAAGCGGCTAGCTTTTCCCTCCACGCCAGATAAGGATCGTCTCTCACTCTTTCAGCTTTGGAAATTTGGACTTCTTCGGCGGCGTGCCAATCTTTCAAGTCTGAGCTCTCAGAGTAAGCAATATCGTGTTTTTTGCACGTTTCGTCTAGTTTATTGATTTATGATCTCCTCAAGCCAATCTTTTTTTCAAGTTAGTTTTCAAGTTAGTTTAGTTCCCGGGCCGCAGTATTGGTAGCCCAGCAAATGCATTTCGAGAGGTAACTTAACTACGATTTTGTTTACGATTCCTTTCCCAGACTTGATAAAAGAAGCTCTTTTCGTCCCGCAAACGTCACAAAATACAATTTGCATTTGCCTGTTATTTTTTGTGGTGATAATAACGGACGGTTTGGGGCCATTAGAAGTGCGACATTTACATTTGACCCAACACCTCATTTTGATATTTTTTGGTTCCATGGTTCTTTGTTTTATATATGTTTTTTAAATCTAAACTAAATTTTGATAAGCCACCCTTTTTTCCCGAGCAGTTATGATTTGTCTTTGCTGCATTTCTGATAAAAATTCTACCATCTCATTTCTATGCCCGTTGTGGCGAGCCAAATCATATTTATACAAAAGCCTGAGTCTCTTTATCAAGTCGTTGGGAACGTCGTAATATTTGTAATCGACTCTGCTCGAATGACCCATTTTTTTTAACCATGCCTGTCCTTTTTTTTTGATTTCATATCTTCCCAAATTGGAGCGACGATGTTTATGTACTTGGCGCTACGACTGGACTTGGGTTTACGAGTGGCATGGTCGTTGTTGTGATAAATGGCATGAGTATTTTTTAACATGTCAGCGTAAGCTGCTTTAACATACAGCGCGTAGGAAGTTTCTTTTAAATCTTTAAAAACCAGCAAACTCCAAAGACCGCGTCTTCACACATAGTGTTTCCCCTCGACCACTATTTCATTCTCAGAAATTTTAACCGTTTTATTCCCGAAGGCCAGCTCCCCTTTTTTATTACCATATTGTATCCCAAATAGTGGGTCATTCTCCTTTGGATTTTCGAAAAACTTTATCAAAAAATATTTACTGTTTAACCAATATTCTGACGAGGTAACAAACTCGATGGTCCGGTGGCAATGTTAGGAAGCTCCAGGGAGTAGAAATGCATCTAGCTGCGGCTGCAGAATATGTTGGGGTGAGTTTAGGACCGGTGCTCGTAGTTGCGTATTCGGTTTTAGTCCCAGGAGGAATTCGAATTATAGGAGCTTGAGCAGCTGGAGTTGAATATTCGGCGAGACTGAAATTGAGAGAGGTCGACAATGTCTTCTCACTTGGAGTAATGACATCGGAAGCGGACGGTGATAAATCCGATATTTTGTAGTCATCCTGGTCAGTTTCTTCCTCTTTTAAAGCTTTAATCGGTGTAGTTTATGTGGCAAGAGTTTTTACACCACCGACCAATGTTGGCTTTAGAGCGCTAACTAACGGTTTCAGAGTGCTTACTACCGGTTAAAAAAATTCTTGTAGCGATGATTCTGATCTCTCTCGCCCAAATGTTGATTTAATTTTTTTTTTAGTTAAACATCTTTTGAGTTTTGTGATTGCTCGTTTTGTCTCTATTTTCTTTATTTAATAGGCAAAAACGAACGTTAATATCTCCCCTCATTTAAGGTTTTGTTAATTGATAAAAACCCGTAAGGCTTTTTCCAACAATTTTGACACGTTTTAAAGTCCGAAAATTCTATGTCGGAGCCAATGTGATTTTTGTAAATGTTCTTTAAATTTAACTCATCCACGGGAAAAAGGATTAATAAATTTGCGTTTTCTCTGACTAATTCTTTTGGAATTCTTGTGTAGGACTGACTGCAATAAAAAAAACGGCGTTCTAATGACGCCATTGAGTGAAGTAACGTTCAACGTTTTTTTATTTGTTTAAAAGTCAATCATCAAAATTAAATCTGGTTTCAAAAGTTTGGGGGCCAGTTCTTCGGGTGGAATTAAATCAATTTGAGAATCGTGAAAAAAGGTGACATTCCATCCAATGTTTTCCTCAATTTCACCAAATGTTGACTGAAAGCTCTGTACTTTGACTGGTATAAAGTTTTACTGTAAATAAATAACCGGTCGTAGTCGAGCCATCTTTCGTTACAGATAAAATAATACTATAAGTTAGTTTTTCCTTAATTAGCGGGCCCTATAAATAAACATCTGATATTTGAGGGTAGAAATGGATTCTTTTAGGTTCTTTCTTAGGCATGAAAAATTCGTAGTTTTTAATTTCCATAGCTTTTTTATTATTATTTACATATTTTTTTAACATTTACTCAGTTACCAAACCCATAAAGTCTTCGTCAGTAAATTTATTGTTGGAAACATCCGAATGAGCTACTCCATAGTCCACGTTGCAACATAATTTCACGTTGCTCGGAGAATCATCGGTGACATTCACCGCAGTAATTTTCCCGGTGACTTCTTTCAAGTTTAAAACGTTGTAAGATGGCAAGTTGAACCAGGGTTTGTCGATAACATTTTTGTTAAGTTTCCCTTTAGTTTTGTGAATTATCTAAGACCCAAGTTCTAAGACAGAGAGGTTTGTTTTCTTTACCTTCGTTCACCTTTTCACAAGAAGGGTAACAGGGAAAAGCTGCATGCATAGAATTTAGATAATTGAAAGTAGTCAAAGATACGGGTTTTTGCTCGTCATACTTTATCTCTATTTTTTTACAGACGTACCGCTTCAGATTTTTCAACAGTTTTGTGTTTTCGGGTCGCAGGATGAAATCCATCCTTATATTTCGATTTTTCGTCCAACACAGGAGTCCCGGAACCCTTTAAGTCTTGCAACTGAATGGAAGGAGACAAGGAAAACTTTACACCTAATTAATCTTTGTCCCTTTGTCGTTCTTAACTTTCAACAAGTTTTTTGCAAGAGATTGGAAAGTTTCGTTTGCCAGGATGGTTGAGACATTTTGAGGGTAATTATTTATTTTGAGGTTGTTCCTTTTATTATATGCGAGAAGTTTAAAAAATAAGCCTCATCGGCTCATTTTGAAATTTCTCGTAATTAAAAAAAGGATGTCAGTCAATAAGTTTGACAAGCATTGAAAAGGATGACAGGGGATGGGGTGAAGTGATGGGAGTTGGTCCGAGAGGACAGCTGGGACTGGGATACGTTTTGACCCCCAAAAACAACTAAGACATGCGAAGCAAGCGTTTAACTAAAGTAGGAGCTGCCATCGGACCTGAAGATGCAGTAAATTATTCTCAGATCAGTACTCTGGCAATGGACGTTCAGAAAATTAAAACCAACTTGCCTCTTGACATTACTCTTCCCTCCAATGAGTTGCCTTCTGCCATTTCCAGCATCGAAAAAATACGTTGTATTTAGATGAGTCTGACGGGAATTTTTAAATGCGAAGAAGAAGCAAATTAAAGAAGCAGCTTTCCCCCGGCACGCTGCTGTCGAGGCAACAAAAGTGAACGTTGACAGGAATTGTTTATTGCAGGGGGCGACCAGAAAGTGTACTTCAACGCAACGCATAAACTGATAAGATATCTAAGCGATCCTACTTTGACGAGCGATGCTGTTACTAAGATATTCATTGACAGCAATTACTTCTTACAAGACGAGCAGAAAGAGCACTTCAATGCTGCGAACAAACGGATTAGAAACCTAAGCGAACCAACTTTACCGAGTGACGCGGCTACCAAGAAATTTTTACACGAAAACAGTTCCATGCTGATAAATTTCAGCATGAAAAACCCTTTGGAGAAAGCGAGCGATTGGTTCGTTAAATCCGGTCCTCTCTTGAGCTTCGTATGTGCAAGTCTGCTTTAATTCTAAAGCAATTTTATACTGCAGCGATCCGAGCATTGCACTAGTTGTTAAATGTAAAATAGGAACAAGAGCACTTCACATTACTAAACTAAAAGACGAGCTTTCAACAACTACCATTTTCGAAAATCCTTATGTAATAGAAAAAAGTTTGCCAATCGTGGTACAGGCATTCAAAGAGTTTCACTCAGAAGACGTTTATTTCCAATAAGATTTGCACGTAACGTTTTAATAAATCTCGTCTCATCCTATCCAAAACAGCTTCGTAATGATGGGCCTTACAGAAGGCACTTCGGAAAAATAGACAAAAGTGACCGCACCAAATCTGGTGAAAGTTTTGTATGCATTCGTAATTGTATTTAATTCCCTGCCCCAAGTAGTTAGCCACGGACTGGGGAGGACCCATAATGCCAAAACTATCGAAATAACATGGTTCTCCCAAAAAGGTGGAATAGGCGACCCAGTGACTTCCTTCTCCGTCGTGGAAATCTTCCAAGTTTATGATTCCATTTTCGCTAGATTGTCTAAGTTTTAAGGGAAGCGTTTCTTTACTAAAAGTGCCTCTAAACTTTGGAATCTTCATTACTCTAGCCAATCCGTTTATATCTAAGTTCGTTAAAGGTTTATCAAAGTCGATTAAATCCTGGGTGGCCTTAAGTAAAGAACTCCGCCAGGGGGCAATTTTTTTTGCTTTGCTCTTTGTTTAATTTTTTTTCTTCGAGTTAGAACCTTCCACTTGCTTGTGATGTCGCACGAGTTCATCCAGAATTTGTGTATCAGTTTGTGCTTTTTTTACAGCAGACCCTCTTGCAGTCCCTTCCGCCAAACCTCCAGTACCGGATAGAATCAGCCCTAACAGTGCCACTGGCATAAAGCCGCTTTTCTTTTTTCGCGATCTTGTTTTGAGCGCCATATTATATTTTTTATTATAATTGTTATTATTTAATAAACAACTTCGACTTTGCCTCTCTCCAACACTTTAGATTCTATTTCCTGTCCCCAAGGAGCAGTGCATGACAAGTAGTATTAGCCGGCAGTGCAGCCCTAAACCTCAGTTTGACTTGTACGTCTACAATTCCAGATTGAAGCCTCTCGGACTGTTTGGAACAATCCAACATTAGGAGAGCGTAGGCTTTCTTGAACTGAAGCAAGTCGAAACTCAAGTCGTTGGTGCGCAGCACAGCTGCCTAAATTGCTGCGTCATTCTGTACAAGCCGACATACTCTCCAGTGGCATAATTAGCGTTCAAATCGAGAAACGGATATCTTTCTGAATTTAGAATCACGTGAGCATCTTGCAGACTGCAGAGAACAAACACGCCCAGGCTTTTAACTAAAGAGTCCCGCCTGTTAGTTTGAAAAGCTAGCACTATCCACCAAGGTTTCTCGACCTCAGAAGTAGTCTGCACATGCCAGGTGAAGCTGGTATTTTGAGGGAGCTCGCAACTATAGTAATGCCAGTGCCTAAATCCCAAATCCACGATCGCTCCATGGTCGATGAGATTGTAGAGTTTAAGTTTTTTCTCGTCCGAAGCTACGACATGGGGCACGAGCCAACTAATGCTATTTAGAACTACTTTGCCATTGCTGCTTTGAAGATGGTGTTCGTGTCGCTCGCTCGCATGAGTGTGAGCACCTGTTTAGTTCCGTAGATTACCTTGTTGTAATTTTCTAAAAATCCCATGACGTGTTTCAACGGGATGGCGAAGCTAAAGCTTCCTTTGGGAGTCATTTCGACGATGATGGACGCGTGCCGCTGTTTGTATCCCAAATTGTTGGTTAGTTCGGCATCAACTGAAGCCGCACTATCCAATGCCCAGCACTGGCCGAGCAAAGCTGGTTGTTCGGCCGAACCGTAAGTGAGCAGCCCCTTCATCAGAGTACCGAACCCCGAATAATTTAACTCGTCCACTTGTTTATCAGGAGGTAACTGTTGGCAACGTGCAGAAATAAATCTTGGTTTTCGACGTGTATGCGGATTTCTGACTTTGCGTTGTTGGGATTAGTGCCAACAATAGGATTGTATTCGTGGTAGGTGTAAGATTCGACGGACGAATCGTTTACCAAAGGTTCATTGATTTTTAAGTAATCTTCTACTACGTTCATTTTCTGGTTGTTGTTATAAATTTGATGAAAACTTTGTTTCAAGGTGTTTTTGTCTATTGCCGTTTGTTTTTTATTATTAGAGTTAAAATAAGAAAGAGTCCTTTCCTTTTTTTCCAACTACAAGCATTTTTATCCTTTTTTTATTTAACTCGTAGATCTCAAATAAAGATGCACCGTGAGCATCTCGCCGTTTAAATCCAACGGCTCGTTGGCCTGTGACGTGAGCTAGACACTTATATTTCTGATTAATTTGGTAGTCACCGGGAGGTAAATTAAATTATGATGGGACTTTATTATTTTCAAACCGGGAGGGGAATTGGGATAAAAGGAGTATAAAGTGGGCTGGGTATCATTGTTTAGGAAAGAAGTGCCTATGATGTCGACGTGGACGAAAATTATATCGACACTCATAATGTCGACCGTATTTTCACTTTCTCGACTTTGCATGTAGCTGCCCAATTCAAACCCCTAAACTGGAGCCAAACTCTTATTGCCCGAAAAGAACAACCGTAGTTCGGATCGGTAATTATCAAATCTGTCCTCAAAGTGTGTAGATTTGGAAGAATCATAATGGCATCCTTACTGTGGTGAGCAAGCTTGTTGCTGCGTGGCTTTTGCAGGTATGCTGTTCTGAGCTGTTCGAGATCTGTAGGACTAGCGGCAACATACTTGTGGTGGGCAGTGGTTCCTCAGTTTCGGGCTTTTGCAGGTATGCTGTCCTAAGATGGTTGAGCTGTTGGACCGGTAGAGTAACACTGGCGACAACAGTGGGCCCTCTCCTTGGCTTCGTCGCGTGTAAGCTGGTATCGTTGGTACCTACCATGCATCAGAGAAAGCAAAAGTCTTCGAGGTAGTACACTCTGGAAGTGTAACATGCTGCTGGGTTCGTTGCGGCACAAGGATGGTGTGGGGTTTGGGCAAGCAGAACTGCTGTTTGGCAGTGGGTCCTCGCCTTCAGGATTTTGCAGGTTTGCTGTTCTAAACTTGTTTTCTAGGTGGTGGGCAGTGTGTCCTCGCCTTTGAGCATTTAAAGGTATGGCTTTATAGGCTGTTTGATCTGTTGGACAAGTGGCAAGACACTGATGCTGAGCAGTAAGTCATCGCGTTCGGGCTTTGCAGGTACGCTGTCCTAATTTGGTTGGGTGGGTTATCTGGTGGCAAGATACTGGTATGTAGCAGTGGGTCCCTTCCTATTGCCTTGCAATTATGCTGTTGTTGGAGAGTATAAAACCGACCCAATATCCTTTCGAGTGCAACTTTCAATCCTTGCGATGCTTATTGCCTCTCGGTGTATGTGGTTAGCATCTTCAGTATCCTTTGCAGCAGAAACAAAATGGTGCAGTGGCTTGACTTGCTTTCTGTGGTCAGAGTGATTTACGTCTTCTTGAGATGGTTCGGTGCCTCGAAGGATGGGTTAGCTTCTATGTTAGTGGAGTGTGTTTACTTTTTCAGCTACGGCACACAAAGTCAGCTAGCATCATTGGTCCGTGTTTACGTCTTCTTCTGATGGTTCGGTTACATGACCGGTTGTGCAGGTAAGTCTTGTCTACCCACCTGGAAATGAGAGGGACATATCGGCGTCTAGAGCTGTAATGTTCATTGCTAACTGACCGTCCCAAATCAGATCCTTGGCAATGCCTAACAGCTAGTACTATTGCAAACACATGCGTAAAAGTAGGTACCCTGAAGCAGCAGAGTCTAAACAACGATGCAGTGTAACAAGCCACTAGGAAAAGACGGTGTTTGTCGGGCATGCACAGCAGCAATGTTCTTCACTACCCTACTGCCGCTGTCTGGCCCAGTGAAGTCTATTGCCACACAGCTTGTAGCTAATATAGTTTTAACTTGGAGGCTGGAGTACTCCTATGTTGTTGGACGGGGTTTAATATCTAGCCGGCACCATGCTTTAAGTTCTTCGGTGCATGGTGTTGGCTGTTAGGTCCCGGAGAGCTGCCTTGCTCATCCATTGGGGTGATCACAAGTTTTCCGTTTCAGTTCATAAAAAGAAAATCCAGAAAAGCAAAACAGCTGCACTACTAGTGCGGGATTTTCAAATATCAAAATGTGTTTGTGAGAGCATGCAAAAAATTACTACTCTGAGTGGTGAATCACTCGGCTCTTGGGTCGATGAAGAATGCAGCCAACTGCGAGACGTAATGGGAATTGCAGGACACATTGAACATCGACATTTTGAATGCACATTGTACGATCTCTCACAGTTTTTCAACCAAACAGTTATTATGACTGGTGTAGTTGAAAAACCTGCCTCGAAACGAGAGAGATATGTCGTCGTGTGGAGCAGCTATATTTTCTGTGCCAACAGACTATCCCATTCTGAGCTTGGCTAACACTGCGAGTTGGATCCAGCAGCCCAATTTCCCGACTGGCTTGCAGTCCAGGCCTATAGCAAAATGGTTGATGCTCGAGTCGCAGGTCGGTGTCCCAGACCGAGCGGCTTTAGAGTGGCAGGGAACACTGACCAGATGCCTAGCCTGGCCTGACCGGCTCCCCTTGCATTGGCTGTGATGGATGTTTTCTGTGATTGGACTGTTAAACCCAGCCGAACTGTCACGAAGAGTAGTCAAATTCGAGTGGAACAATAAAACGAAAGGCAAAAGAACAAACCAAACTGGGCATGACCACCACAGTTTTCAGAGAGACTTGCAGTTCTGATCAGCGGTATTACCGACAGAGTGGTGGAACGAAAAGCACAGTAGACTGGACACGTGTGTAGATTGTCTACAGATTCTGTGGATGAGTGCTCATTTGCTGCTATTGTGATTGCTGAGTCAGTTTTGGGGTTGTGAACGGATACACTGATGGATGGTGTTGAAAGGATATTGAAGTCTGCAGGACTCTTCCAGATGGTTTCTGTCTGGGATTCATGTCTTACTAGCTCAACGAAGTGAAGGAGGTCTGTGCCGCCACCCACATGAATTTCCTGGATTGGAATCGTCAACGCCAAACAAAATCTCTGGGGTGCACGTCTTGTTTCACGTCTTAAGTCTGGGAGAGTTTTGTTGATATACAGCATCCCTTTGGAGTCAAGGTGAATTTATGATGCAGAAAGAGATGTAGTTTCACGTACTAGTCAGGTCAAAAAAACTAGATTGTGGAAGTGTGTGGTCACTGCCGGGAGTAGTGGGCATTCAGAGATGGAAAGATGCCACCTAACTGGTGCAAACCACCTTTTTGAGCAAAGGGGCTTGACTCCCATAACGATGTTGGCGAAGCCTGCTGCATGTGGCCGGCTAGTACCTTTCAGAAATCTAGGTGGCAAATTTACGACCGACGCAAGACTTGCATCAAATGTCCACGTGTTTAGTGCATAATGTGGAAGAAATCAAGTACTGCAGCTGTTGCAGAAACCTGTGATGACTGCAGGGATGGATGTCACATTGGAACCTTTAAACACCAGGCTTTAAACACCAGACCCGGGTAACCAATCTTGTGGTTTAATAGATGGCTTAGGTTCGAATACCTGCAAAATGGAGAGGGAGTAATCTCTTTGCATTTTAGGTCGTTCCCTGGAGTCATTGCCCGAAATGGAGAAATTGCCAAAAACCATACAAAGGCGACCTCAGATCAGACTAGAATACTTGCTGAATTTAAACATATCAATAAGTGGAGGAAAAGAAACTAACAAGGAATCTCCTAGTAATAGTGAATGAAAGGCGAATAGCCCACCAGCTAAGTTTCCTTCCCCAGAAGGTAGCGGAAAATGTAGCATTTGGGAGTAGCTTTGTTTTGCAAAAGCCATAGTCCCCTTGACCGATGCTACACTGCCTAAGGCGGGTGCAAGGCCTATGGTCGTCTGTAAACAGCCGGAAGACGGTTCTCTCCCTGCAGTCGGATTGTTTTGGAGACGCGCCCTAAGTTGGTGGTACACTCCACCTAAGGCTAAATACTGCCACGAGACCGATAGCAAACAAGTACCATGAGGGAAAGTTGCAAAGAATTTTTCAGACAGTTTTCAAGAGTATGTGAAACCATTAGAAGGGAAATTGGTAAGCCCCCGAAGGTCTAAAGGGAGAATCAACCCGGTGGTTGGCTGCATGCCTGTGGAAACATATCCTAATGGAACGTGCTGTTGGCTGCTAGTGGCTGCCGTTGGGGGCTCTTCCCCTGTAGGACACCGTGTTCGATTGGGAGAAACAATCGGAGGGCATACGGCAAGGCACGGCAGTCATCTGTGGCCAGTAAGTCACCTGTATGCAGGACCAGCTTCGCTCAGAGTTACAGCCAGCCCTAATCTGTCTCCCCCACCCTACCAGGAAACAATTTGAGACCTGTACCCATGTCCATTCTCTCGTGGGAAAGGCGTGCGGTGAGCCAGTCCTGCAGGCAGGGTACCAGGTTGCCGTATGCCCTGGTGGCGGTCAGTTATTTGTAACCCGACGTTAGTTGGACCGAGCTCCCACAGTGACACTTCTGGTCTACAGTGAATAAGTCAGTTGCCTACCCAACATGAGCAAAGAAAACATGAGCCAAGGAATCTAACATGTGTGAGAGTCACAGGCAAGGTCTAGGATGCAACCTGAAGGCGCAATGAACTTAAAATGACGGCAGACAAGTTGTCGACCGAGGCGGGATTCATTCGGCCACGGTGGGGCACTGCTGGCCTGTTTCGCCCATGATGCTGGTGAGGTGGAGCAAAACCATACACGTTGGGAGCCAAAAGATGGTGAACTATGCCTGGGCAAGTCGATGCCAGAGGAAACTCTGGTGGAAGTCCAACGCGATTCTGACTTACAAATCAATTGTTGGACCTGTGTATATGGGTGAAATACTAATCGAACCGTCTAGTAGCTGGTTTTTCCGTCAGGATACTGGCGCTCAGATGTAACGCAGTTTCATGCGGTAAAAGCAAATGATTAGAGGCCTTGGGACTGAAACAATCTCAACCTATTCTTAAACTTTCAATGAGTGAGAAGTTCGGCTTGCTTTACTTTAGCCCGGACGTCAGATGCGAATGCCCAGTGAGCCATTTTTGGTGAGCAGAACTAGCACTGTGGGATGAACCAATGCAAACCGAGCCCAATGCAAACCCTCATCAGACCACATGAAAGGTATTGGTTGCTATTGAGAGCAGAACGGTGGCCATGGAAGTGGGATCCGCTAAAAAGTGTATAACAACTCACCTACTGAAGCTACTATTCCGGAAAATGGATAGCGTTGCAGTGTCGAGCCCATACTGAGCCAAAGCTGCAGCAACTCCTTGTGGGCAGCAGATAGAAGCCCCTACGAGTAGGAGGGTCACAGCACCATGCATTTAAGGAATTGGGCATAGGCCTGCCTGGTCCCATTGCTACAGCAGATCTTGGTGGTAGTAACAAATACTCCAGTGAGAACCTTCAGGACCTTCCTAAGGTACCGAACAAAACGAATCAAACGCACCACAGTTAGTGACAGTTCAGCCCATTCCCTACTATAACCGTGTTGATGTGCCTTTCTTACGTCAACCATCGTCAGCGATGAATCTGTTTCCGGTTCCTCACGCATGCTCAAAAGCTCCACCACTGGCAACCACTCCACACCACCCCCGCGAGATGGTTTGCAATGTGACATTGCTCGCGCCTGGTTACCTCCATTAGCCTAGCCTAGTCCAATCAATTAGCCACGTCTTGTCACCTTAAGTTATGATGTAACAAGTGCTCTGTTGCACTTGATGATTTTGCTGAGATGTGGTTGCAGTTTCGGAAGGTACTGAATGGGTGACGCAACATCACTGCACACGTGTGACGTCGAGTTTGGAGCCAAACTGTCTCTAACAGTGGTGCGTTCTGTTTGCTCTGTTCGGTCGTTTAGGAAGGTACTGATGGAGTATAGAAGTGGAGAAAGGTTTCTTATGAACAGCATTTGAACATTGTTCGGTTGGCCCTAAGGTACTGTATATGTGAAACCCGTTCGAAATGGGGACGTGTGTGTCAATATGAAAAGCCCGAAAGAGAATCGAGTTAATATTTCTGAACCCGGATGCAGAGAACGATTCCAGCTAGATCTAATGCGGCTATGCAAACAAACTCATAGTCCCTGGAAAAGTTGTGTTTTTTTTGTAAGGAACAGACTCCCTGCAATTAGCTTGCCCAGAGAGAGGGACGTTGTTTCTGTAAAGCACCGCGGCTCTTGTGGTGTCTAAATGCTCCTGCCGGCCCTTGAAAATCCGAGGGATAGTACCAGATTTTTGCTCCGAACCGTACCCACACCCGCAGGAAATCTTCAAGGTGAATAGCCATTAGTTGATAGAAAAATGCAGATAAGAGAAGTCTGCAAGCCAGATCCTTAACTTCGGGACAAGGATTGGCACTGAGGACAGGGCCGGTTGGGCTGGGGTCCTAAGCAGGATGTAACATCGATTAGGACAGCGCATGCGTGATACTCGTCCTAATCGTACATCACAGAGCATTGTTGGTCGTGTCCCTGCGTCCATGCCAGACGGAACGACCCCCATTGAACCACATTGGAGCCTTCCCATGGACTGCCTCAGCTATGCTGCGGGGGCCTTCGTGAGGACAACCTTGTGATCTTGTGCACTCCGGCCAGCGCCCAACAGCCAACTTAGAACTGGCCCGGACCGGGTGAATCTGACTGTCTAATTAAAACTAAGCATTGCGATGGCCATAGGTCGGTGGTGACACAATCTGATGTCTGTCCAGTACACCCAATGTCAAAGTGAAGAATTTCAACCAGGCGCGAGTAAACGGAGGGAGTAACTATGATTCTCTTAAGGTAGCCAAATGCCTCGTTATCTATTTGGTGACGTGCATGAATGGATTACAAAAAATCGTCTGTTCTGATCATTCTTTTTGAATGGGCTTTTACATTGCAATCTTACTACTTTTGTTTTGGAGAGGTTTCCATTGGATTTCCATGGGTTTCCATCAGCGTAATTCTGGTTCCTATCACCACGTTGTTCTCCACAAGGTGCCCCCTCCTGCCATTCTCTGTTGTGGCACTCTCATCCCATGCGGTAGCCAGATCCCTTACTCTGGATCATCGCGGACTGTGGACCTACTTGGGACTGCTATTCTGCCAACCTTCATGCTAACATTCTGCCACTCATGCATCAAACCACGGTTGTCGATTCCTGCACGCTTGGTCATCTATGAATGCTGCCTGCCTCCTTCTATTTTGTACTGGGTGGAGATTTGGACCACCGTATGCATTTTGCTAAGCCTGTCGAGACCTTGAATTCTGTCTGCCACCCTTTCCTGCTTCTTATCGCTGTGTGCCTACAAGACCGTAGCGGCTGAGGGCCTCTTCGTCCTGATTGGTGTGCCTCCATGCCCTTTGGTGGCTCGAACATGTACAAACATAAGGAAAGATCAAGGAACACACTTTTGAGTGGCGAGTCTCTTTGGCGTTCAGTGAGCGTTCAGTGGTAACCTGTGCTTCTCTCTCTTTCATCCTCTTACCTCGGCCGTTTTCGAAATTTATACTAATGGCTCTAAATCTGCTGCTGGCACCGACAGTGCCTTTGTTATCATGAACAATCAACACCACGTCTATTGACATTATATCCCGTAGTTTTCTCTTTTCCAGGCCGAAGTACAATCCTTGATTATGGTCGTTGCCTTTCCTAATGACAATTTTCGATCTGTTCTGACTCCGTGTGTGCTTTAACTGCTATTACGAACTGTTCTCCCTCTACCCTACAGGTGGGGACTGCAACTATCCTTTGCTGGACCATGTCTGACATGATGGTTACTCGTCTGTGGTTTGTGAACGCTCATTGTGGGATCCTGGTCAATGAGTTGGAAGATGCTGAAGCAACGTCGGTGGTGGAAATGCTCCATATTGAACACTTGCCATTCCCAGTCTCCTAATGAGGCGTGACATCTTTCGAGGGTGGCAGACTCGCTGGAAAGACTCAACCAAGGCACAGCCGTTGGCCCGGTTTCAATCACAAGTCTCATATGACAAGCATTTTCTCCCATTGAAAATAACGCAGGTGCTCGCTGGTCTTGGCAACTTCGGCGCGTTCATGCTTCGATTCGGGCTTGAACGAGTTCTCCTCGTAAGTGTGGACATGGGTTCGAGGACGTGGACTATGTACTTTCGGATTGTCCCCTTCCGGGGAGATTGGTAGCATGTGTCGCCTTCCTCCATGATTCCATCGTAGCTGATCGTTTGCCCTTGATCATTTGGGGCTCTGCCTGAGTGAATGCCTTCCCGCTTTCAAGAGGTTTTGTGCTGGTGTGGTTACGTAAAAAGTTTTCGGTCAACACAGGCCCATGTGGCTTGTTCGTCGTCTCTGTCGCTGTGTGCTTTGTTTGTGCTTCGACACACCTGGTGTTTGCTGTGTAGTTCTAGTCTAGTTTTCTTGTTGGACTGGTAACTTTTTTCCTCATTCTATGAGTGGGTTGTTTGTACAATTGCTGATGTCATTACGTTGCCGACTCTGTCCGTTTCATGGTTTGGGCCCAATTTTGAGGCTTTGGTGGTTGGGTACACCTTGGCCGTGGATTGCTTCCCCCACGACCACATCTTTGCAGACTGGGACCTACTTGGGACTGCTATTCTCCCAACCTTCATGCTAACATTCTGCTACTCATGCATTAAACCACGGTTGTCGATTCCTGCATGCTTGGTCATCTATGAATGCTGCCTGCCTCCTTCTATTTTGTACTGGGTGGAGATTTGGACCACCGTATGCATTTTGCTAAGCCTGTCGAGACCTTGAATTCTGTCTGCCACCCTTTCCTGCTTCTTATCGCTGTGTGCCTACAAGACCGTAGCTTCTGAGGGCCTCTCTTTCCTGATTGGTGTGCCTCCATGCCCTTTGGTGGCTCGAACATGTACA